>CALNHX010007865.1:0-68187 GCA_940337035.1 Agriotes lineatus | reverse complement strand
ATATGTGTAATACTATAATATAAAGCACCTCTATAATACGGGCATACTTGTTACTAAGTAGGTATATAAATTGTTTTTTCCACTTCTGTAACGAAAATGGTATTTAACATACTAACATGCACGGCGCTAAGTGACCTTTTAATCATACCTTCATAAGCTCTGACTAATGAGCCTCTTAGTCACGGGCTGAAGTTGGCAACGACGTTTTAGTCACGGGGTGAAGTTAGGTTCAAACAGTAATGCTTTATTAGCACAGCCAAAATTAAAATCAAGTTAGTTTTTAACTTTCAACAGTCAACTTTGACGTTTGTCAAGCATACGTAATTTAACCTAACATAATATTCAAAATGTTAATAAAATAATATAATGTTATATTGTCTAAATTTGTGGTCGTAGAAAAAGTATAGTATGTAACATATTATATAAACTCGTCTAGACACTCGTTTATTAAACACTCACTGCGCTACGCTCGGCTCGTGCTTAAAAAACTCGTGGCAAAAGTGACATTTATAAAACTTGTTACATAATATACTATTAAAACCCATTTTTACTTTGTATTGCTTTGTGAACGTTTTTTTTATTGCACCTATAATGTAGATTGATATCAAATTACCAATAATAAATAAATGTACAACTTTCTACATGGATCATTGAATTCTGTATAATCTAATAAGAGTTTTAAATCTTTATTTTAAATATTTAGTATTAATTATATTTTGTTGTAACAAACACGCGTTTTGTTAAACTAAAATGCAATTAACACTAAACATTTAAAATAAAAAAATCATCCAATATTTAAAATAACAAACATTTTACATGGGCCGACATAAAATACATTCGGTTGGTGCTTGATTGATGCGCAGTAACTACAGGTTGGACTATAAATTGTCTTTGATTGAGCGAGTCACCAATCAATTATGTATTTCTTTTCTTTATCTATGATCCTGCTGATGTGCAAATTGTTTTGTAGATTGTGGCTGGGGGGTTTTCACTTTTATAAACGTGATTCGCATAGAGTATTAGTAATGAGCCGCAACTACAGATGGCAGCAGGTAGGTAATAAGAGTCCAGTGTTTTATATTTTTGGAGCCAGTATGGCGGATACACCCTAAATTATAGAACATCAAGGAAGTCGTTGACTCATATGTCAACAGCTATGCGCATGTCAAATAATTCAGTTCGAATGCCAAGTTGTGCTTATGTTTCAGTGTTTTTTCGTTTTATGTGCAAGTTCAGTAGATATTTCATATTTTAAAAATTAACAAGTATTAATTATAGATAGAAAATGCCGGGCTGCTGTGTGCCCTGTTGCAAAATTTGTTCCGAAAATTGGCTTAGATTGTTCTACACACTCCCAAGATAAGAATCTACAAAGGAGGCAAATCTGGCTAAAATTTATGGAGGAAAATTGCCCCTTAGAGCAGGTACTTGCAAAGTAAGTTCAAGTTTACATTTTTCGTACACACAAGTGACTTTCATCAATGTGTATAAAAATTTGGTTTCAAGCTAATTTTGAAAATCAATTTGAATCTGAAAGAATTGACAATAAGAAATTATTAAAATGGAAGATTAAACTGCAGAATTCGGGGCAAATTCCCCTCCATTTACTTGCTTCCCTTATAATTTTCAGCGTACATAAATCAAACAAGTAGATACCACGGTGTATAAAGGGGTTTACATTGCAAACTCCGTATCTATTTTTGGGTCTCAGAACATTTAGCGCCATCTGTTGAGTTGAGGACGGTGCAAAATTGGCTAGCCTACTAGATGATTTCATTTAGTTATTAATTAGTTTGTAGTTAATATAGGTAGATAACAAATTAAAAAATCAGCTTTATTTTCGATTTTTTATTTTTAACTTCTTTTCGTACATTTCTACTGCATTTTTGTAAATTTTGTTTTCAAATTTTATGGTTCTGGTATCTTTGCCAGTTAAAATTAAATTTAACCCCTTAACATACGTATATATTGTTATATTTACTATTTTGCCTATAATTTCGTCTTCAATTTTATGTTTATGTTCGCACGCAAATGAAAATCTAACGTGATGTGGTATTACAACAGAAATTTTATTTTTAATATTATCAGCCGAAGTTATGTTACTTAGAATAATTTTTGAAATATTGTAAAACTTGTTGATATTTTTAATGAACTCTAAGTTGCACTATTGTAACTTTCTATTTTCATAATAATACTTTCATTGAACAACTTATGACACTGGTCGCTCCCCGAATATCTACTAATGATTTGGGCTTTACAGTGTTCACAATTTAAATGTTTTAATGTTTTAGCAATCCAGCCAGAAACGTAACCAATTATACTTTTATGCAAATCTTTTTCTAATTCAAACGCTGAAAGCAGTGAGATATATTTACATACATTGTAAATTTCGTATGGCGTTTTATTATTTTTGTAATTGTTACTGTTCATTTTGTCTACTAATCCTCTAATATTAAATAAATCTGCAATATTAGTCTTTTCACAATTTGTTCCTATTGATTTTGATCCACAGAAATTCCGAATCATTAGTGACTTAAAACTTTCTGGAAACTGGATAGCTGTTGGATTTACAGCTCGACTACGTTGATTTCTAACCTTTCCAAAATAATTTTCAATTACATCTTGATTCAAAGCTCGAGGTAAAAAAAACTTACACGTGTTACTTTCTACTAAAATTTCGTATAAATCTAAAAATCCTTCTAGCGTTTTCATCCAATTTTTACTTCCTTTTACTATAAAGGAAGTATTGGATTCACCCCAAAAATTCGAAATTGAGTTTTCAACGTATCTTCACGTTTTAGAGTCCCCTGATCCCAAAAAACATATTTTTTTTCATTGGTCTGTCTGTGTGTGTGTGTGTCTGTGTGTGTGTCTGTGAACAGAATATCTCAAAAACGAAAAGAGGTATGGCGTTGAAACTTCATATATAAGTTTTGTGTACTATGTAGATGAGACAGCAAGCTTTTGAAGAAAATCGCATAACCGGAAGTAGGTGTTTACTCTTGTGATTTTTCAGTTTTTTTCGATTTTTTCAAAAACGGCTCTAACGATTTTTTTTAAACTTTACATTTTTCTTACATTTTTAATGTGTATTGATGTGAGGTAGGTGATTTTCCAGTTGAATACTTCTAAAGTGGGTTTCTTTTGTTTTTTTTTCTATTTTTTTATTAACTCCTATTTTAAATAAAAAACCCGGTATATTATTACATTTTTGAATTCACCTTAAAATTCTAGAGAAAATTTGTCTCTTTAACTAATATTCGATTTTGTACCGTTTTTGTAGAATTTGTAATTTTTGAAAATTTTTAACAAACGGTTAAAAATTAAAAATGAAATTTTTGACTAATTATAAGATCACTGTAAAAGAAAGTTGTGTGAGTGTATCACACCAGATTTTTTAATGTTGGAGGCACCATTTTTTTCCAGCTTTGTCAATAAAATACATATTGCTTAAATGTTGAATTGATTCTTTCCAAAACCTTGTATGTCCCGAATTTTTATACACGCCACCAGAAAATGGTTTTCTTCAGTGTGGACGAGGTGTCCCTCCATTTAGGCTGTCGAAAAGTTTGTCAAAGAAATTTATTATTTTTGCTGTTCCTGTTCATTCAAGTTGTTATCACCTGTTAAAATATTTATTAGACTGCTATAAAACATTATTTCTTCACACAAATTACCACTTTTAACTAACAAAGAGATGGTTGAAGCCATAGAATGACTTAATACTTGAGTAGCATAACACACTTTCATTTTCTGAATCTTGTTGGGGATCACGTGGAAGTCAGTAATTTTGTGAAGTGCTCTTAATTCACCACATGATTCATCATTAAAATAAGCTTCAATAATATGTTTCCATTTTGCTGCCAAGCAGATTTCTCCATTTACTTCCCAAACTAAATCTTTTGTTAGCAAATTGTTTCTGATACATTTAATTATATGATGTGTATCGTATAAGGGTATAATCTCTTCGTTTCCAAATATAATTCTTCTTTTTATTTGCTGCTCCTTTTGTATGTAAAGTGTACTCGATTCATTCAATAAACTATTTATAGCCGCTTGGTTTGGTTGTCCCTGATCACATATTGTGGCGATAATTTCGTAGCTGACGAAGAAAATGCGAAATAAATTGGTTGTGGCCATTTTTTGAAAAATCCACTGAGATAAAATACAAGAACATGGTCAGCAATTTGCAAACTTCGGCTATGCCCAAAATCTTCGAAACCATAAAATTTGTCGGTGGTTTTGTCATAATCTATATGAGGCATTATTGACATTTCGTCAAAATTTAAAGCACACATTTTATCTCGATTATTTAAATTTGAAGCAGCTTCTTTCAAGTTGTCGAATATTAATTTATTCAACCCGGTATTTATTGGAACTCTATTTAACATTGCAATTATTGTTTGCCGATTAGGAAGCCTAAAAAACTCCCTTAATTTCGAATAAGCTCTTCCAGATTGTTTATAGAATGCCAATGCTAAAACTTTCTCTTCGGTGGTGTATCTACGTCCTGTTGCTTTAACATTTATTTTTCTCAATTGTGCTAAACAAAAATTTATAGCATCGTCTCCTAACACTTTGCTTTTTAATTTAATGTCAAATCTTGTGGCTAATTTTAACCGTTGACGAAGCAAAGCGCTTCTAATTTTGCTTTTTCGTGCAGCGCCCTTATATTTTAAGGAAGAGTGGTAGATCTTTTTTGCAAAAAGAGGGATGTTTGTTATTCGCACAGGGTTAATTTCGTGTAAAATTTTGGGGTTTATGCTTATATTTGAAATTTGGGTGTCTGTATTAGGATTGACGATATAGGGATATGTATTTCCTGGTATTATATTGTATTGCTCGTCATTAGATTGCGTGATCAAATCAGACATTTATATTACAATTTAAATAAATACTTCTGACATTTACCATGCGGAATTCGCAAACTAGGTATAGCCATATTTCGAAGTCTATTATTAGTATCAAAGTCAGAAGCTGTAAAGTGTAATCCACAAACCGTATATCCATTATAAACTTTCATAGGATCAACTTCCATTAGGTGGTAATTACCAATTCGTTGCAACCATTCTGTAAAACGCGTAGGATATTTTTGAGGATTTGGAAATCTGTGAAGCGTAATAACACCTGTACTATAACATTTATGCACGCTACAGAGTTTTATAGTTGATTAAAAATAAAGTTACTGCAACTTGAGTATAATCAGCCCAGTGACAGTGACATTACTGAAATATTGTTTCATGAGCTTCTATAAGTTTAGGCTTAGTAATTTTTCTTTCAAATATTCGCCATCTGGCGGCTTGTGGACGGTGCGCAAAATGTTCTGCGACCTAAAAATAGATAGGGAGCTTGCATTCTAAACCCCTTTATATTATCGTCTTGATCATCGACATATAGAAATGGACCGCTAGTCAGAGCTGCGCGAGCCAAACGGGATAGAAAGAGAACGCATATGATTTGAGAACGCTCTGTCCTTGTTGGCGCTCAGTAGCACAGGCGTGAAAGTGAGACCTTATAAGAAGGAGCAACAAGAAAAGTTTGGCAGGCACCCCATCGGCTTGCGGCAAGGAAATTTACGATCTCTAATACACGCAGTCGCAGACAAGAATATCGATTTATCGATTTTGACGTCACAGAACCTTGCGTTTCCCAACGCCGCTTGTTGAGGTTAAGTGCATCGTTTTGCTAATTAACAGTAAGTATTGCCTATATTTTGTTTAAATACTTGTTAATTCTAATGTCTATTACGTTGATTCAGTTCGTGAATTCATATTTTTAGTTTGTTTACAGCGACATAGCGAAATAATCATCCATAGTTAATTTTGTAATACCTATTGCCTCATGTACTACGCATTAACTAAAATAGTTAAATTTTTTCAGTGATAAATGTCCTTTGCACGGTGCTAATGGTCAGCACGAAAAAGAAGTGTACCTGCGTTCCTGGTTGCAACAAATTGGTACTACAGGTCAGTGTACTGTACCACGTTTTTTAACTTCCGAAGCATTAAAAGTAATCGTTAGGTATTCCTGCAAATGTGGTAGAAGCTAATACAGTTTTATGTTCATGTTATGATCAGCCTTTGACATCTTCAAATGTATGTACATGTTTTGACGTATCAGCTAATTTGTTTCCTGTATAAAATAATGAAATAAGCAACAGTAGTAATTTTCGTTAGTAATATAACAAGGGCGAGATAAGGTACTTAACGATAATTTTGCACTCGCCAAGGGTTGAGTGCTGGTTGCAATGAAAACTGTTGCGAGGGCAGTTTTCTAAGGACAATGTCAATTACTCTTGGTACGGGCAAAATTATATGTGTGTTGCCCGCATTTATATTTTGAAGATGATATCAGTCATGTCACAGTTGTTAGTACGTAATAATCAACGTGAGATTATTATTTATCAAAACTATTCAGGATTATTTATATGCATTTCTTTCTGTTACCGATTTTCAACCTACTTTGGAGAATAACTTCAAACTGCTCTGACGATGCCCACATCTTCAAATTTGTCAAGGAGAAGCATAAGCCGAATACCTCCATTACCCAAGAACATCGGAAGAAAATGGCTGCGAAGTAGGTTGTTATTTATTCTTTATGTGTATAAATAATACGTATATTTTATTTAATTCAATGTTGTTTTATAAGCATTTATTTTTTGTTCTAGAATTTAATATTTGTTGTATTGTATATTATTTCTGCTGAATGTATTTACTACATTAATAAAGATTTCTTAAACAGAGTGTAAAAGAATAACATTTATACATAGAATAGTTTAAAATATTGCTTTTATTACAAATACTACAAATATATACACTCATTACAAATATATCACATTTATTACAGTATATACAATTTGCGTTTACTGGTGACAAAAAAGTATGGTTTTTGTTAATTTATGCCTAATTCTTGTTGTACTTTCTCTTTGGCAAACGCAATAATGACGAATTCGCGATATAAAATATTGTTTACTAATCATTTTCATTACATAAACCGGTGGTCATTTAAAACTGATTGTACCAGTGCATGGTTTTCATCAGCCAATAGTGTCGTTGACACATTCCGAAGTGTCCTTGCTACAAGAGCATCTACTGTTGAACCTTTATATTTTAATTGAAATTCGTGATAAAACGTTTTAAAATTCATTTCTGCCAGTTTGCATAAAGTTATAACATCTTTGGAAGCAGTAGATAAACCACCTCGATTGTTAATGTCTTGTAACTGAGAAAAACATTCAGTTGACTGTATTAAATCAATGCAAATGCCGCAAGATAATTTTTGCGTTAAAGTTTTCACTATGAACCCAGCAATATACCCGAGTACATCATCAATGTAACGCTCGTCTATATTTTCAAAAGCCCCAGCAAATAGAGTGTCTTCGTCTAGTTCGTCTGTTGTCTTTTTTTCTGATAGTACAGAAACGTCTGTTTTGTCAACTATATCTGAATTTGCATGTAAAAATGGAGTTTCGTCTTGTGGGAGGCAATTGGCATATTTAGACCCACCAACTTGGGCATGAACGAGCAAGCGTTTCATTGATGATAATAATTTTGCAGCAGTAGGATTGTTGTTATTACCCCCTCTGCTTCTAACCGAAGAAAAAACAGTTCTAAATGATCTTGCGACAATTTGTAAGTTAAAAGATATTCCAGTCCCGCTCTAGGATCAAAATAATTATGGAATATGTCAACGACACTTTGGAGTGCAATAAAAAACCCGAAGAAACCAGTTTTTAATCTCGAAAAAATGACTGGAGTATTAACATCTATTTTAATAGAGCGAATGTAGTTTTGCAAAAATATCACTCTTTGTTTTATGTGATCAATATTTTCTTTTGTTATGGGGGTTTTTCCGGGGTTTTTACAAAATTTATTTCGAGAATTCAAAATATCAAAAATTTCATTAAAATTTTTACAAAATTCTTCAGTTGCTTCAGAGTTGCAAAATTCTTTTAAACCCATTCTTTCGCGAAGAAATTGAAAAGAATCTGCAACACTTTTGCTCAATAATTGAACGGCAAGTGCCACTTTCATTTTCTCATTCTCCCAATTCAAATGTCTTCGTCGCAACCGATTGGCAGCATGCAAACCAACTAATTCTTGGTACTCGACTAAGCGAACAAAGTAATGCCAATTAATCTCGCGATTATCTTCTGTAAAGAGAGATTTGCATGTCCCTAGACAGTTACGAACCAGTTTTATCATATGACAAGCATCCGGCACGATAAAAATAGGTTTCTCCGTTTCTGGATTAAAAAAGAAATTATTTACATGAGCTAATAATGACATGTTCGCTCCGAGGGCCCTTGCCATGGCAAAATTACTCGCAGCGCCATCAAACGTGAAGGATACAATTTCAATGCCTGTATCCTTCAGAGCATCCAAAACTTTAGTAACAATATCTGCTCGTTGTTGGCCATTTAAACCAGCAATTAAATAATATGCCACTGGTATCTTCCAGTTTCCATTGACGCAAGTACACATGACGACCGCAGCATTTTTAGCTTCTTCGAGTTGTCCCGTGCTGTCCTCTGATGCCTCTATCTCGCCCATGTCAACATACCCAAAAACTTTTCCTCTTCTACGTGCAGTCCCTGCTTGATTGCCATGTTATCCATCTGAAGTCCGCAAAATACTTTTTTGCCTTTTTTTCTCTTCTTCCTGCGCCTTTTTCTTAAGGGTATTTATTGCCAGAGCCGAAATTCCAGGAGAGCCATCGATTTTTTGAAACCAACCACGAATGGTACTGACATTGGGTAGACACTCGATAAAGCTGGACCTTACGAATTCGTACGCTTTCGGGGACAAAAAATGTAACGTACTAGAAAATTGTTGAACCTCTTTTGGACATTCTTGGAACCTTTTGTTGCCATCCAGCATTCTTTGTAGCAGTATGGTTGCCAAAGGAGTCATTGACGCCTGGAAGAAAAATTAGAAATGTAATTGTTGACATTTTCCTTTGAGAGCATGTACTTGTTTGTGAATATTTTATACGTACTTTTATGCTATTCGCAGCAGATTTGGCGATTAGATCTTTTTTAGTTAAATTTTTCACCAGGCCTTCGATATTTCTCATCTTGGACTCCAAGGATTTAATTGTACCACGTAACTTCTTGATTTCCTCAGCTTGTTCTGTGATGGTGTCCATTGCAACTTCCCAACATATAGTTGACTTTGTTGAATCATTCATGACACTCTGCCACTGAACATCTTTTACTCGTTTATACTGAGTAAAGTTGTCACCACATTCATCCCTTGCATCGTTAACTGGGAATGGACATTTCCTGGGAAAAATCAAAAACGTTGCTGATTAGTATATTTCTGTTACACTTATTATTACATTTAAGCTTGAAAAACAAACCTTTTCATTGAAGAATCCATGACGGGTTGCAAGCTTTGATTTTCTACATGGGGTTGCAAGCTTTCAAAGTTTTCTACATCTTCAGGAGCCTGTAAATTGTTCTGTATTAAGACACGTACTTCATTCGACCAAAAATTACACGAAATTGCACACTGAGAAAAAAAATCACAGTATCGCCAACTAGGTACATGCGTAGTTAAAAATATGTAGCTTAGTGAACTACATTTTCTTTTAATTATCTGCAGTTCAGTTTAATCAATATTTTAATCGATACTTTTTTTCTCAGTGCATGTGTTCATTTACTTACAAGTCTTTCATCAATTTTGCTGGGTTCATTGCCAGCAAATTTACTATTGCTGTTCAAATTGCATGATGGCACAGCATCTCTGAGTAGTCGAAGATTTCCGGAGACGACAGCACGAGTATAGTCTTTGGACTTGAAGTGATTGGAGCAAACCTTAAACTGTGATGAGTTATTTGTTACTCCAAGCACACTTAACCATTTTGTTCTCATATCTGGTTTTGCCGGAAGGCTGGAAATACATTTTAATTAGCAAAAATCAACTTTAAAATTATCTATAGAGGTTAGGTAACGGAGGTTGAGTAGAGAAATATTGTTTACCTATGATAAATAGTTTCCTCCCCAGCTTTGCATTGCTTCTTACACACAAAACACTGTGTAACCATAGTACAATAAAAGTGACCACTGTTTTTATGAAAATATAACTATTTACAAACAGAATAATGTTTGTAAATATTGACACGTGCGTTCGAGGCTGCTTACGCGAAGTAAATTGGCGCGACGCCCCTGTGCTGTGACGTCATTTTCTGTCGGCCAATAGGAGGCCGGCAGGAAAAGGAAAGATAGTTCTTAAACTGTTCTCTTTCTCTTTCTAACGCAAAGAGTTGCGCAGTCGTCCATTAGCGGTCCATTTCTATATGTCGATGGTGACCACTAGCACGAGTTATGTGGGACAGATAAGGCACGCGTGAATAATCTTACGAGGTGTAATTTCCTTATCTTATCAACGTGTTTGCTTGCTTGTAGACAGATTTCAATTAGAATTAAGTCAGTTGTTATGCCATATTCTTTATGTAAAGACATTATATAATTGCTCAGTGTTGAAACAAAATAAAGTATTTTATATTTAAATTTCGGCACTTAAAATAAAACTTACGGTAAGAGCCTAGGAGTGGCTGAAGGGGAAAAACTTTCTATTAGTGAGGAAAAGTGTTGACTCTTGAGCTTATGCCTACACGGAAGAAATTGTGTGACTCAGTCCTCTGATTAGTCTTCTTACAAAAAAATTACTTTCGATTTTGTGTTATTTTCATTGTTTGTCAAGATGCCGATTACCATCAACTGAGTTTACATCTGATTTTAAGTAACCGCTAAGTGGACGACCGCCGATACGAATTGCCATCACATAGATGTACTACCGATTCACGCGAATTTGTGGAATTTTCCATTGAACTAAAACGTATTTTATTTGTGAACGAGACGGTTATAAATAATGGGATACTTCGTCTTAAAATAATTCAAATGTACGAGTTAAAACATAATACTGACATATTACTACATCAAAAATTTGTGATAATGTATAAAGCTTTGCAAATGCCACGTAAGATGTGTGCAACTGCTGTTGAATGCGGTTGGAGGTGTTTCCAGTTGCTGGTAAACGGGCGTTTGCAAACCAACTTGGTAGTATTTCGTATATTTGTCACAAAACTCTAAAGTCAGTAGTAACTTAAGTCGGTGGTAGTTCCAGTCGGATGTAAATCTACATCGTTGGTAGTCCAAGTTTGTAATTATTCACATCAGTCGTAATGTTAGTCGCATCTAAATCCACATTGGTGGCAGTCCGCACTCACCCTGAGGCACAGTCAGAATTATTGGTGATGTTTTCAGCAGCAGTTTCAGCTTCGTAGAATGTTACAGTTAACCAACTATACGGGGTTATTCAATTTCGAGGATCACTATTGGGATTGGGACTTTCAAAACTGTAAGAGATACAAGGTCAGTTAAATTACGGCAAAATTGTTGATTCAAATTCTGAATAATATTAAAAAAATATATCCAAAAAACAAAAATATTTTGTGGTTATAAATTGATTATTATGGTAAGTAGCATAAACCCATCTTGGAATTATTTGGACACTTTAATTCAAATCAAGGGGACCTATGACACCATTAAACTTACTGCCTTTGCGTGCGATTTCAGGATAGACAGTCATCTATTTGAGTAATGAATTTTTGTTGCTAAGAACGAAGTCCACAAGCTTGTTATTTTGCTCCTCGTGGATCAGATCATGAGGAATGCATGAATTTTTTTTTATTGCTTACAAAGTTTCCTTTCAAAACTTTCTGTGCACGGTAGGCTGACTTTGGTAACTTTCATAGGCTGTGTACAAAAATCACCGTGATATGACAAGAATAGTTGATAAATAATTATACCTCGACGTTAAAAGTCACAAAATTCTTAGTCAGTAGTCAATATTTTCAAAACTATGCAGAGTGAATTGTCAAAATAATCCATTTTCTGAGAGAAAGTGCTATTTAAGTTATTGTAATTATTAGTTTTTAATTCAATTTCGATTTTGTGAGTTATGTCTCATTGGTTTAAAAATAGTCAGGCTATTTTTGTTCAACCAATTAGATCTATTGTTATCGCTTGTTATAAACAAAACATAGTCTCCTATATAAATTTTGAAGGCCGAAATAGAAAACAATTGTTATTTTGTTTGTACTAAAATAAGATGTATTATTTTGTGCTCGAGTAAACAACAGAATAGTATACCAATTGCAAACTAGCAAATTTATTTGTTGTTTATACCTAATTGATGACTCTTTCTAAAAAATAAATAGTTTTTATATTTATTAAAGTTGTCATCATGCGATTTTTGGGTATTTCGTTCTTGATTCAATAAGTAAATAGAAGTCGAGCAGCAGATTATAATTCGACAAAGCAAGTCTACGTTACTGTCTCAATTTCAAGTAAATAAGTGGGCACAATTCAGTGCGTATTACTCCAGAAGGCTAAGAAGCCCGGGCTTCTGGTGCAAAATTTCAGGGGGCGCCAAAATGGACTACATAACGACAAAAAATTGTGTGATTCTTCTCGTATAATTATAATTCACAAAGATATACTTATCTACTGGAAATTGCAACTTATATATCAGTGCGTGAGGTTTAGGCCCTGACGTGTACTTTAAACAACATTGAAAAATGCAAATGACAAAATGTTTTTAAAGATAAACCTGGCCTAGACCAACCAGTGGTCGCGCTTGCAAGCCCTTAGATCAACACAATTAGCGTACGTAAACGCATTTCTTAAGCGCGATTCTCACAACGGGGAAGCGATTGCTTATCGCTTTTAAACTGAAAACATCTTACCTGGAAGTTGTCCCGAACTTGCTGTGTTGCATGCGAATTTGCCCCGGTAAAAGTGACAGACTCGTAATCACACCGAGCAGTGGTCCCGGGTTTAAAACTCGGGCTAGGGAAGAGTGTACGTAAATAGACGTACAAAAATCAGTCCTTCTCAGAACTAACCAAGAATTCATTTATCTGAGTACGGGAGTAGACCAAAAACTCCTGAAACGTCGTGTGGTATACACCCGAAACAGTGGAAAAAGTCCCATAAAACATCTCATAATATACCACTGTCAAAAATGCCATCATTCAAAGTAAACCTGTTGAATAGCTCTGGGATCAACTCGATCAAAGACTCAAGCCACGCCTTGCGACCTCAGAAAGCACTGACTAGCTAACAGAAGCGCTGTTACAAGAATGGGACGATATTCAACAGAAAGACGTATGGCAACTCAATCTAAGTATGCTCAGAAGATGTCAGGCAGTCATCTTAGCCAGCGGACGCCGCACTCATTATTATTTTTGTACTTGTCTTTAACAACACATAAATAAATATTGGTTGCGATGTTATTGTCATCAAGTTTTTGCAAAACAACATTGTTTTGTTCTACAGTCAAGAGGATGTCAATTTGTGACGGTATTGTCGTATTTTGATTAAAATAACCCCACAGTATTTTAATTAGTTACTATTATGCCTCTATGCTGTTGGCATTTACTGTTTCCGTGTTTTTTATAGTGGTCCGCAAATTTTATTGAGGCTAAGCCGATGCAGTTTCGATTCACACAATGTAAAGATATTCTTTGATAATTACAAGCCAGTTTTAAGGCAATTGAAAAATTTCCCCAAAGGAAATTTACGATATCGGTGAGAGTGGCTGTACTATAGTAATGACGACAGTACAAATTGTAACGTTCTAGGAAAAGCAGCAAGATGTAGGAAATAGAAGCATCTGGATGATTGTAGAGCTAACGAATGTGACCAATGAATTATCCATAACGAAAAACAATTATAGAAATAAATGTATTACTGTTCTGATGAGAGTATTTTATTTTTTTCAAATTACGTCTTGACGGATTACCATGCCTGGTGATACAACACTTAATTCAAACTTACACTAAATTATACACTTACACGTTATATTTTTAAGCACACAAGTATTTCTAACATGTAAACGATACTAGCAAGACCCATTCCGAACACCCATACTAGGAAAGGACCTAGCAAGTGATTAAGACTAAGCTTAGCGATTTTATTTTCTTCTGCATAATGAACTCTATTACCAAATTTCATTAAGAATAGTTTGTTTATCCCACTTTCATGTATTTTTGTAACTAAACTGTTAAAGGTTTTCATAAAATAGTGTCCCTTTTTCATTAGCACAGTGGTATCTGATGCTTTCAAACGCACATTGTCTCTTATTACGGTAATACTAGATTCGTCCTTGACAAATAGTTTTTGTGTATACATCGGGGTATAGGTTGCGCAGTTTTGATAGTTAACAACCGTCAATATTTGTAGAGACGCGTTATACGTTGGTGTAGCCTGCAAATTGTTTCGTAGTTTGGCGAGTACACTTTGATTAGAATATGTGCCACTAAAATATTGATGAGATACGGCTGCATGTGATATTATTGGTAGTCCGGAATCCGCAAGCTCATCCAATGTAGTAATTCCATGTTCGTATATAGGTTCTGTCAAAACACTTGCTAGATTTGCATTAAAAGAAGTAGACATAATTATATAATAAACTAAATAAATTAATAAAAAGAATTTTAGAAGATTCTGTTTTGGAGTGTTTGTAGATCCAGTAATTGAAAGTTCTAATACTACAAAAAGCACTTTGGAAACAGCTTTAATGCTGGAACTTGTACTACAGTTTGCGACCAACCACCATACGACCACTTGAACAACCAATATTACAAACATCATAATCCATACAGTACTGTTGTAGATGGATATTATTAGTAAGATATCTGAAATCCTTCGTGGTTTAGGTACAACAAAAACCACGTCAGAGGGAATAACAGAATCGCTGAAATCGAATTTTTTTCTCAATTCATCTGTTATTACCCATCGAACCGCTAAATAAATTTGTTCCTTGCTAATGAAATAATCTATTTCTAGTTCGGGAATTACTCTTTCTGATACAGTGGTATTTAAGTGCTCTCCTACAAGATGAAGAATAAACCACAGTTCGCTTTGGCTTCGACCTTTATCCTTCAGAGATAAAAATATGAGCTCGCATCCATTTAATGCAGATATAAATTTATTAAAAGCTATGGAAATATTCTCGTAGTAATCCTGTAACCAAATAATTCTTGGCTTTGGGCTGCATTTAACTTTTGATGCAAATGAACTTGAAGTAGAAAGCCTTGCATCAGAATGGTCATAATTTATTATTAATATTATTACGTTAATTATATCGAATCTATGAAGAGTTTCAGACATTATTTCTAAATCGTTTGTAGTTGCTGTTGTGATTATTAGAAATTTTGCCCTAGGCGATTCGCTTTCATTCCAAACTGAACTATCTTTCAAATTGCGTAGAGTAGTATTAATAGACATGTATCCTTTGGTGAATATTATGTAACTGTTGTAAAATAGAGATTTCAGTCTTATAGGTCTGTTGATATTAATGACAATCCGTGGATTTTCAATTTGAGTAGGAATTACTATATTATTTTCATTTTCAGATATAAAATATATATTAAGGTCTTCTGATAGCAGCTTTCTAACCAAATCTGACACGCACTTTGATACATTAGTAAAAGTATCCTTATTATTAATTTCTGAAAACAATTTTGCACAGCTTAACTGCAACAAAATTGTTAAAGTGAGTATGAGAATATTTATATTCGACATTTTAGTATAGTTTTCTCCAGCAAAACCCAAAATTGAAACTACTTCCGTACCAACAATACAACCATACTTAGTTGTGGCATCGATATACATTACAATTTATTTAAAACATGCTGGTTGCAGAAAAATATAAAAGAAATAAATAGGTTGTATTTTCAGTAAGTGTAATGAGTAAGCCATTAGCTATATTTTACCATATTAATAATCTTGAAACACTTTTTTCGCTTATTAATGTAGCAAAAAATCAATAAAATGTTTGACAATTTGTTCGTTACATTGTCAGCGGTCCTACAGTTAACCCCACTCCAGTGAAGATTATCTTACTACCTTTAGAATAAAAACACTAGAAAATTATACTAACTAAAAGAATATTTCAATTATAAACTGGAATGGAATGTCGTATAGTTTGCTTGTCCAGAAGATTGCACTTGGAAAAAAGGTTGTCGAATTGGGCGAACGTTTTTTGCCAAAATACTAATTCTCTACAGTTTGCGGCAATTACAGGTAAAATTATTTTGCCTGTTATCGATGCGAAAAATATGGATTTTCGACGACCACTTGTCTGAAACTAATCATTATCGTGGCAGCAGCTTACTAATTAAAGTTGACAATTTCATATACCAGCGCGATATTATGTCACTGTAGTAATATCGCTACAGCACGAACGTGAGGAATTTATCTATATAATCCAAACGGTTCTGATTTGTTGGTTGCTATAGTCGGGGTGCATCTTTACAAACAAACACATTTTGTAACACCAGAGCATCCATTGAATGCACATACCACAGGCCACCAGTAGTCACCTCAGAAAGACATTTGAACAAACTGTTCAAGTTTCTAAACATTCTCTCAGTTTTTATAATTGTATGAATATATGAATAATAATATAACAATCTTGTTAATAAAATAAATAAAAACAATGATTAAAAATAGACAGAATTATCTTTGTGTGTTCATAACTCGCTCGAAAGTGTCATATCGTGAGATTTCTGCATTCGTTCTCGCTCGTCCATCAGCATTTGTGCTCTAGCGATATAACTTACTTTCGACGCTTGTTATGAAAATAACGATTGTAGACATTGTTTAGTAACAGAATGTTGACAATTGCAGACCGATTTTAAATATTAAACTGGTGGGTTTTATTATTATTTATTATATTATTATGATTAATATAAGGTCTAAAAAAAGCAGCAATATCATTTAAATTTAGGAATTTTTTATAAAAAATGTATGATTCAGAATACCATAAAACGTTTTATACTGCTCGGTTATTACCAGAACTTTACCTGCTCAGACAGATAACAAGTTCACTATCGCTTGCCTGCTAGATATCGTGCTTGCAAGCCAAGTTCTTAGTAACGCTCTTGCAATGTAAATTAATATTATATTATTAATCAAAGTTTATAAATCATTTATACTTCAGGGCTTTCTAGCCAGAACATACTTAATTTCTTATGATATTCACGCAATATTAAATATTTATCCAGTATCTGAAAAGCGATAGAATACCCACTAATAATTGGATATGATAAAAGTGAACATTAATTGAATCGCGTTTTTGAAGAAAATATATTATCGGAATTGCACAAATTGTATGGTATTTTATTGTTTTGCAGATACTGGGTAAAAATTATGTTTAACTCAATGACAAATGCACCAATATTTCAAGTATTCTTATTTTTTATTAAATGTGTATTAATACTATCAATAAGTTCTCCTAATACGAGATAGTACTTCTGTCACTAGAAAGTTGTAATATTTTTACTTATGTAAAAATATTAGTGTGTAATAAATCTTACTTTAATTTATTAAATAATAATAAAATAGTATTTTTAATAATGTTATTGTTGATAATTATATTACAGTATATAGTAAATTACAAGGTATGAAAGTGATACTTTGCAGATGAGGAGGCTTGTTGAAGAATACGAGCACGCGAAGCGTTCGAGTACTTCTTCAAAGCCTCCGAGTCAAGCGTAGACACTTTCAGGCTGTGTAATGTATTATATTTTATCTGAAATCTCGCTTCAAATAGTTTTCGTAACACCTACTTGTTATTTGCCAATAACAGAACTGTCAACCTGACTGAAAAGTTTTCCATAACAGACATGGCTGTTATACATTTAACAGCCTAGGTCGTTAAGAAATAACAGAACAGTAACATTTTAACACTGGCCATACTGAAATGTATTGTTGGTGACACTGTAAGTCTATGTCAAATTCGAGGTTAGCAGGTTAGGTTTTGCGTCAGTCTGTGTCAAAACTGACGCAAAACATAACCTGCTAACATCGAATTTGACATAGACATAGTGTCGCCAGCAATTCATTTCAGTATTGTCAAACGTAATTTTTTTCCATAGATGACTCTGATAAGACGAGTTTTCTAACACCCGTTACTAATAATATTTAACTTTTCATTTAAATTCCGCTAAAATTTAAATTTCTCTAGGTCTTATGAAAAGTATTCAACGACATACGGCCGTTATCGCATCTAACTAACTCGGATAAATTCATTAGCCTCGGCCTGACGGCCTCGACCACAAATTCATCCTGGTTTGTTAGATGCTTACTAACGGCCTTATGTCGTTAATAACTATAAAAATAGAATTCTATCGCGTCAAGGCGCATGGTGAAGCTGACCGGTCACCTAGGTAAAGTAAATAGTCCAGTCAGTAGAGGTTTTTGCCTCAGCTAATGAAAAATCCAAGTTGTAGACCTTGGAGCGGCGCCGCGCGAGCCGCCATCTTGGATTAAAGGTGCTAAAAACTGCCTTTTTCCAAATAACTCCGCAACGGTTGATCCTACGTCAAAAAAGTCTGATTCAAAGTTAAAGAAGACAAAATTTTTGATACTTTTTATACATAATTATTTATTGTAAGTATAATATGAAAGGAGTTACAGCGGCGAAAAGATGAACATTTCTCTAAAAAATCGTGTAATTTCTCATTTTTTTCTTGTATTATTTCTGACTATTCGTTACGTAGTTATAATAATTTGGTAAACGTAAAGTAAACTCATTTCCACACCACCATGAAGTAGAGCTAATGGCGCTTTTTTATTGTGATATCCCCAGTACGCCTAATCCACAGATGTTCCAGTTTAGTGATGTTTCATGTTTGCGATTATATTATTTACTTTTTTTAATTCTAGACGGTCCCGGTCGGTAGATGTTGAGGTCTTCATGAGAGTCTTCATCCTCAATGTTATCTTCGAAGTAATTGCTCCCGAGACTCGGGACTTTTTTTTAAGGTTTTGGCTTAATCTATTAGATATTCGGCCAGCTCTATGTTAGGGTTGTAACCTAGTGGAAAATGTAACTTAATTATTTTTGTTGCTTAATTATGTATTTATATTTGCAGTTGAATTGCTGATAAAAAGTTGCCGAGAGACTGGAATATTGTCATTTTGTTGGTCGAGAGTAACGAGACAATACTTGTTGGCAGTTGGACTTCGTTTTTTAATAAGTTCTTCATTAATGAACTTCTTGCGACGACGTACAGTGGGCAGTTTAATACAATGTGATTTATATCGGCTACTTGATCGCAGTTATCACAATAAGGACTGTCGTTAACATTTATTCTGTATAGGTGTGCCGGAAAGTAGCCATGACCTAGTTTTAACCTTGAAATGGTAGAGGAAAATTGTCGATGCACTGTATGAGTATTAATATATGGAGAGGACTTCCATTGATGAAATGTCATCTTCGTCCCCACACTCGATGTGAACTTTTGGTGCATTTTCGCATGATTGGCCATTACAGAATCTACACAGAATAGAGCACTTCATCTCACTTTTCCTGCAGCCACATGCTCCGCCACATTGTTTTTGCAATTGCATGAAATTAATTTTAATAAGGTCTCGGGTGCTGGATTCTGTCATTGTTACTGAGTGAGCCCATTGGTGTCAACTTCCCATCCCCAGGATGTGTGCATTTTTTTAGATTCCATACCACTTATGTGATATGTCTTAAATGAATGATACCGTGCACCGTCCTTTGTTGGTGGCAAAGAAGCAAGATTAAATGTGTTTCTTGCACTTGATTTTGTTGGTAACGGACTTCTTGCAAGGTATTTTCTTCCATGTCGCCACCATACAAAACAACGAAAAAGCGTGCTTCAGCATCTGCGATATTATCTGGTTTGACATCGTGATGTTTGAATATGCCTATAGTGTCATTCAGTCTTGCGCTTTTCTGGACAAGCGAACAAAATTTTGGTTTTCATTGGTTGTAGAGAGACGACGTTGTGTCGCAGCCACTAAACGCATGGAGAAACAGAATGTTCTCAGCTGCTTTTTTATATTTAAAACTATTTGCAGAATACACTCTTTCAACAATGTTGCCTCTCCCAGATTTGCGAAGGTAGATGTTTCTAATACCGTCAGCAGAACTAGAAGATCGACGTCTTTTCCAATGACGAAAACAGCATCAAATGTTGAGCACAAAGAAATCGCCTTGTTGACAACCAACACATCAGCATCTTCTTCAGCCTGCTTAACTGTACCACACTATTGTTCGAATGTTTTTTACAGCATCGAAATCAGACGGACTTAATTTTTTTCGTTTGCTGGAAATCGTTCTTAGGAAACTAGAACCGGCGTTGTTTCATCTGCTGTTTCGATCGGCGAAGTCTTTCTGCAGTCTTGGTATTTTTTTGTCGCCATCAAACGGATAGCCATGGAAAACAACGACTACATGTGCGAGTATAAGTGACTTATAGTTGCATTCAGAAATTAAGAACTATTCCATAGCTATACTATATGAAAATAATTTTTGATCATACTTTGTATTTCTCTATAGAACGTTATTTTGATGTATACAAATATTACCAACAATATAGTGTAAGTGGTTCTTACAAAATGTACCAACAAAAATTGAGTTTCAACGATATTTTATAGATAAATGCTCAATTTTTAGCCACATCATTCAATTGACAAGTGACGCGACAATATGTGAGAAATGATTATGTAAAAAAGCATGACTAGTTATTATCTACAAATCATCTTTCAAAAGTGTTCGAGCCCTTGAAAATGAATTAACAACGTGAAGAAAATGAGGATATCAACAGTCTTGGAACTTTTTTCACAAGTAATTTATTTGCAATACTCTACATTTTCAGTAATAAACAAAACAGTTTATTGCAAAAGTTGAATGCAGCACTTTAACAATATGTGAAAGTAGTTGTTCTTTTGGCGCCTCCCCTTCTGATTTTACTTATCCAATATATTTGTAATTGGCGTTTAATAAATTCTGTTTGATGTAATGGAATATATACATTGTCCCATAACCTCAAATTCAGGTTATGAACATCTGTCCAAAATACAATTTTATTATGTAAGTAGGGTGGTTTTTTTAAATAGAACAATTTTGTGATATAGATCGTCATTATGTAAACGACATCTATTAAAGTTATTTATCCGATAAGCGTCTTTTAATTTATGGCATATTCTACTATAGTTTCTATACCATAAATTAAACGTAAACATCCATTTTGAAGTTTTTGGATCATGGATTTATCCTGCTAAGCAATACAAAATCCATACAACACTCCACAATGATCAACCAAAGATAACACCATACTGTTACATAATATGGGTTTGATATTAGTGTTGAATGAGTGACGATTTAAAAAGCAGTTTTTAAATTGCAATAAGCTCTCTGTAAACATTTAAATGGCGTTTTTGAAACAAAAATTTGATTCAAGGATTACACCCACATTTTTAATGGTAGGTATTTGTAACAAGTATTCTATTATTATTTATTGTAAAACTAACAACCTCTAAGTAATGTTATTGATGTGGGTTGTATAATACTCCAAATGCATATTTACCATTTTTAAATGTGATTCTTATCTATAATTGTTCAATACTGTTGGAAGTAGTTAAAATTATATATGAAAAAAAGGTTCAAAGATAAAATGTCACGCACACCTCCACCTTTAGATCCTAGATCCGTTCGTATAATATTATAACCCCCAATAGAACGATCATTTGTTATGTAATCAGAAAACCAAGTTTCGAATACAATCAGCAAGTCAAATGACGATTCAATAATGGCTTCCCTGAAAGCATCAAAATTGGCAACAAGTGAAGTACATACAGGGTGTTATGGAAATGAGTGCAAATATTTCAACCTGTAATAGAACTCGATAAACTGAACAACTTCTCCATTTATCATTTTTTCGAAAACGCCCTCAAAACTGAATTAAAACACAACGATGCATACCCGCCTATGGAATAACATTTTAATGTAATGGCGCAAAACACGAAACTCATTTTTTTGATATGCGGAAAAAACTACATAGGTAGTTACTGATAAAACCCTTAGTTCACATCTGGTCATCACCGTACTTTATCAATTGAGGTATGTAAGTTATTGACCGCATGTTTTTTGAGAAAGAACTTTGCAATTTTAATATACTTGTGTCGTTCACCTTTAACTTAGATTTGCTTACCAAGCGGCTCGTCAAATTTAGGGGAGATAAAGGATTGAAAAAATATGCGATTAAATGAAAAAAGATAAATAGAACAGTTGTTCATTTTGGTGAGCTCTATCACTGGTTAAAATATTTGCACTCATATCCATAACACCCTGTATATTAATGGGGGCACATTTCAATTTTGAAATCATTACATAGGATTGTTTATAATTTTAGACTAAAAAATAAATGACAGCGATTAATCCAATCGCTTTTAATTAAAAAAATTTTCTATGCCGAAGATATGTAACGAATTTCATTGAAAATCGTACGACACTCATTAATGACCAATACAAAAATTAGTTCACGAGTTGTAAGCAAGACAAGAACAAAATTTCTTGGTCTGCATTCGAGCATTAATTTATAACCAGAAACTATTTTTCGTGTATTGTAACGTACTAAATTAATACGACGTTGCTGGACCTTGAAACACACTCAAAAAATTTCCGGAAAGAATTAATGCTTTTATGAGATTATATGTGAGAATATTGCTGCACGTCTCTTCTCTCAATAGATAATTTTCGTTGAATAAAGATGTGATGGTAGATTCAAAATTCTTTGTTACTTCAACTACTTTATATTTATTCACACTGTATCAAACATTTTGCTGAAGAAACTTTTATGTGCAAGTAAGTTAAATGCCGTTGCTTTGATGATTTCCTGAATTTGTTTTTTCATCACACATAAATGGTACCTGCATTGATACAAAAAAAGATCTCACACACAACATTGCAAGTGGATTTTTTACATTGAGCATTGTACTAACAGAGCCAGTGACTTATACGTCTAAATTGCAAACATCGAAAATAATATAATAAGCTATATAATAACTTAACTATTGTAGTTCTGTTGAAAAAAGGCAATGCTTGTGTTTTGGTCGCTGCGATATGATGGCCGCGATCAGGTCTCAATGGTGTATTCCATAGATTCTAATGTAGGTGGCCACTTTTGCAACCTGCAATAAGGTCACTAGATCAACATACTAAAGTGTAAGGTAGCGCCATTAATGCCGGGCTCCATAGCTCAGTGGTTTAGCATTCTGGCTACTGATCTAAGGGTCGAGAGATCGATCCCCAATCCCGGTGAGGTTTTTAAAAAATTTAAAAATGCGGATGAAAACCTCTACAAAGTGCCATCATTCGGAAGTGATGTAAAGCCGTGGGTCCCATGTTACTACGATGTAAAAGATCCCTTGCTAGGGTTGGAGCTCCTTAGTCTCGGCAAAATTGTAAGTAGAACTAAGGTACTTGGTACTATGCATGCCTAGACCTTGTCCACGGGGTAGGCAGAAAGAGCTTATAAAGGCCTACTTGCTTGACATGAGTCTCCCCACAAATACTACTACTACTACTACTACTACAGCCATTAGTGATTTTTTTTTATATCTATCCTTGTCGCACAATTTTCTCCAACTGGGGATAAAAACACAATCTAAAAATCACGGCCTCCTGAATTGTTTAACAAACGTCATTGGCGTTTGTCACACAATAGTAAGTGACATAACCTAACACATTCCTGACTTTACAGCAGTGCCATTACACTAACAAGAAAATCCCCAAAAACTAGTGTCTTCCCTATTGGGAAATTTGTATTTGTTACCTTTATCTCACAATTTTCTCACATTCTCACTTGAGGAATGGAATGGCGGTACCTTACATTTAGTGTATTAATTTAGCGATCTTAACCTGCTACAGCGACCAATGTTGAAAACGCTCTGAAGAGCGTTTTGCCAGCATCACAACGAATTCTTTCTTATTTAGTATTATAATACGGCCTGGACACAAAAATTTATAATTGTGCGACCTAATCGCGGGAATTGTGTTGCAGCGAATAAAACGCAAGTGTGGCTTTACCCTTAAGGAAGGTTTAACGGCTTTCACTGTGTGAGTCTAATCACTTGTTCATTGTTATCGAAAATATTTAATGCTAATGGATTGGGATGTATTTCTAATCTCTGAAGATATTTTGCACTGCACTAAACTGCCTCTTCTTTCAGATCTTCGTTTGTAACATTCTGCCCTTCTGCTAATAAGGGTTAATGAATTACTTAATCATCATCTGGTAGCTCTCTCAGTCAGAGTTAATTTGGTTCAGACAGATATACACTATGAGACCAGCAAACAAATACCAGGATAATCTTAGACAGTTTAATTATATTGTAATGTATTTACAAATATAGTAAAATGTATTTTACAATAAAATTGGTAGTTATACGAGACGTCCCGTTGCGAAAACCTGGCGTCACTGCAACCCGTCATACATCGGTGCGTTTGGAGGCCCTACAGTTTGTGCCCTGTTTGAAAGATGGGACGCCACTGATCAGGATATCGGGCCGTCGAAATTGGTCCCGGCGGTGCCAACTTTTAAGCTTTAAACTTGATCGAATCTCGGTCACAATGTCAAAGGCACCTGTAACTGCAAATATAGGTTAATTCGGCTATGTTAGGGTTATTTACTTACAACACCCGGTCGTGCGCTCCAAGCCCCCTGTGAATTGGGTGTTCTGTTTATGCTGGATGCCATAGTATGAGAAGTCGACGGTGGATTCCACCTGGGGCTCGGCCCCACAGCGCTTGCCCTCCGGGGATGCTGTAGGAACTTGGTTGATTGGTGAGTAAACTTCTGTGATGAACAAATATTTAGAACAAATTTAAACGGCCTCTAAGATTAGCGATGTGCCGGGCCTCAATAATATGTAATCTGACACGGCCAAGGCGGGTATAATTATGCTGTGTAGCTCGCTTAATTATTACGAGAAACATTCGAAACGGCCTCGTCAACTAGTCTTCGTCTCCAACATGTCTTCCAGGAAATTGTTACAAAATAATTGTTGACGGAGCTTGGGCTAAAATTTAGGCTGGCTTCAGGTTATAATATTGAGGGGCAAACCAGTGAAGCGGTCGTCGGTAAAGTCGTCGCCTCCAGGAACTGACTTCCAGAACGGGGATTCGTTTGGGAGATTGGAGTCTTCGGTTCGACTTAGCTACAGGTAAATTCAGGATGCAGGATTTCAAAGTGTGAGGGAAGAATTCTCTATTAATCGGACAGGACGGACAGGATTGGGGATGATCTGGAATGAATGCTGAGTTTGAATGCTGGAAGGAATTCTGGAGGGAATGCCGGAGGGAATCTCTCGTGGAACGGTCGTGAAGCAGCTTTTATGTCCCCTCTTCGTGCTTCGTGCATCTAGCAACCACTTCGGACATTCTGAGTGGGAGAACGGAGCAAACGGGGACCTGCGCCTCCTCGATGACGTATTTCTAAGATTCAAACTCCGATACGTAACGTTGAATAAGCTATGGGAGAACGCGCGAATTAATTTGTAATTTAAAAAAAAAACGCGTTTGCGCTGGGCGAAACGTTACACTTTGATTTCTGTTAGGAAACACAGAAGGGTGGCATGGGAATTATTTGAAGTATCTTAGATTGGTATTGTTAAAATATTTCAACATTTTATAGATGCGGTACTTCGCCATGTTGGCTTCAGCAGTTTCATAGACAAGCGACTTATTAGTGAAAAATAGTTTAGAGTTGTAGCCTAACAACCAGTACTATTTTCTCAACTTAAGATTGAATTGCTCTCTTTTTGTCCAGATAGGGGTTTCTAGGTTAACACAAACAACACCTTTTGCAGCTTCTTTGAATTTTGGTATTTGAAACCGCTAAAAACTAGATACTTTTTTACCAATACACAATATTAAACCAGTATCATAAGTTACAACGCATCGTCTCTTTCCCATTCTTAATACAATATATAAATATTAATTAAACCATTACAGTACGTCAGAATGACGTTTCACACATTGACTCATTCGCCATCTGTTGGATCTACTCAGGAACTAGGACAAATTACCCATCAGAATCTTTAAAATCCTAAGGAGTCGACCCAGCTATATCTCTTACACCGTGATCTAAACACATACTTCCATAGGAATCTAGATTTTAATTATTACATACATGATCATAATACCCAATCGGATAGTATGGGAGATAAATTAGCATTTTTATCATTCTAATTAATTTGTAACTTTAAAATTTTTTATCTCAGTTTGTGTTGAACTTTTACAATTGTTTTTAACAAATTGACTTCTTTTTTAACGGTGCAATACGGTTAAAATTTTTCGGATAAGCTGCGTTACACCCAGTAAAATAAATTTTTTAATGTTCCAAAGTATTTTATTTTTGCCTAACAAAACATTACAATTAGGTTGGGTAATAGTAATTTACGATGCAAGTAACGTTATCAAGCTTTTTACATTACGAGAGAATAGTGCGAATGAACGAGCGACGTTAGGAGCGAGTTCTTTAAAATTCTCGAGTAATGTAGAAAGCAGTTTTGCAGTTCTGCACTCCCAAATGCAGCTGTTCCTCGGAACTGCTTTCCAACACCTTCTCTGGCTACACCTGTTTGCAGTTACGTACGGCAAAGGTCTGCGATCTCCTGAGGTTTCGGTTATCCAAACCAGCTGCACCAGCAACCTCGTTCTACTGCTTGGCGCCTTCTTCTACATAAAACCAACCTCAATATGCAGGAAATCAGTAAATAGTTCATCTTACTTTTCCACAATGGCTACGGACACCATATATCTGCCTCGGAGCTGCGTATCGAAAGCCTCGAATCGCAGTCGTCCTAAAACTACTTGTTATTACGGGACGGTATTTGCATAAAATTATTTCTCGGGACTCTAACTTTACCTGGACTTTAAGTAAACGCAAATAGCGTTCAAATGGATTTTAGTAGTCCAATTACGGAATTTTATATCCTAATATTACTTAGCATCTCCTTTCTTTTTTCGTACTTCAAACATTTTAAAGGTCTTAATTTGGGTTCATGATTTGTAATCTTGCACTTTAGGTACCCCATTCTTTTTCGTCGTTTATTTATTTCACATTGTTAATATTGACCTGGGTTTTGTGAATATGCTCATTTTATAAAAGTATTGCAATTCGATATCAAATTTACTATGTATTAAAGGTCATCATAGTACATTTACAAGGAGTCGCGTTTATATACACCTGGACTAGGCACCTTACATTTAGCAACATGTTCTTTATTTAAATTTTTCAAATTACAGATGCCTTCGAATACTGCATGCCAATTTCCAAAACAATTGCGCAATTTATAACGTAGTTTTTTAGTCTGGTAAAGAGTCACACTACAAAGGCAAAATAAAGAAATTGAATGTTGTGCCGTTTCACGGCAATAGGGTGCTGCTACTGCTACTGCGGCTTTAAGAAATTCATTTTAAAAAAGAGTTCGGAAGAAACAGATTCAGAGACGCTAAAGAATTCGCAAAGAGACTCATTTAAACCGAAAATCAGAAGATTTTTTCTGAAGCTTTACAGTTGTGTTTAAAACCCCCTACACTTGCAGGCAATGAGACTATGTTTAAATAAAATTTTTTGTTGGCAAAATAGCGGCTTGTTTTGGTGATTAGTCTGGGGTCATAGAAACGACCTCTCGTACGCTTAATTATATTAAATTTTCAGTGTTAAATCGTTTTGTATTGATCTAAAATCAATCAATAAACATTTGCTTTCAATTATTAGGGCCTCTTATGAAACCTGTTCTAAATTTAAGTTGTTCGTGTTCACTTAAAACCCCATTTACCTCGTGACACATAAATCATCATTATATTTAAAAAACAGTTATTTGTTTCATTAGTACAAAAAATGCATGATTTCGGGACAAGTAACAGATTGCCGGCAACGCGCAGCGGAGTCCGGCTAGTCTTACGCGTCCCGAACACGCATTTTTTGTGCGAATGAAACGTACTATTTTTTCTCCAACTACTTGAAACAATAAAGAAGCAGACCTGCGATTAATTAATAAAATTAAGCAATGGTAGTAAAAATCTCAGATCAACCCCCCTACAGTTTATACACCACGGCAGCTCTGAAAACTCTTTACTCACCGCGATGGCCCTAGCCAACTCAAATTTCGGCGGCCTTGGATCGTAGGTTCAAATCATCAGCTGTGTACCCTGGAATATCTTCAAAAAAAGGAAAGGGAATGGAAATGGGCGCCAGAAATCAAAAGATTTCAAATAATAAGAGGAAATAAACTGCAAGTGACTAGCGTTTAATTAATAGATAATAAAAAGTCTTGAAGTGTCAGTAGTAAATTATCAGAATAATTAAAATAAAAATAATGTGATAACAAAATTGTGTACGTAAACTGAAGGTTGCGACACGCATAAAATTAAAAACCCTTTTCGGGTTATTTTAATAACTTTACCAAAAAACATTCGTGGGATAAGCTTATCACAGTCATTTAATAAAACCTTCTGTTAGGCTGTTGAAATAAAAAAGCGTGACTGTACCTTTTACAGAGGGCCAATACACATCAGAATAGCAACTTTAAATACTGAGCATAATTAAATATAAGCATAAAAATTCAAATGTAAAAAGCAAGAGCATGTATGAAATTGAACATTACATGTTAATAATTGCGGAACGTATGTATGCATTTAAATTTTAAATATTGACGGGTTTAAACTGTATAAATGTAAAATCCAGGTATTGAAGATAAGTTGAAATTTAATTCTGGAAGTAGCACTAACTAACCTCGATACATAAGCTGGACGTGAACTGCTACCATAATGGAAATCACCGTGGATGCAAATTATAGAAGAGGCACCCTCGAACAGCAGCAACTAAGCAGAGCGCCAGCAGGTGTCAAAAATGCGATAAGGCTAGCGGCTTGGCCTCCGAGAGAAACTCGTGATTGAAGCTGGTAATAAAAAGCTAAGAAAAAATGTAATTACTATGCGAATAACAAAACAAAAAAGCGCTATCGTACCTGATTATAATCAGCCCTTGGAAAACATACACTGCTCATTGAAATTGGTTGAGCGCACGTAATTTGACTTGAACAAACATAATTTAACCACGCCGGTTACGGCGGGCCAAAAATAGCAAGTGCGAGGCACGGACAATTCGAGCCCAGAAGAAAGCTTGAACTCTTATAAGAGATAGCGCGGATCGAGAGTTCATCGCGCGAAAGAAAGAACTCAAACCAGGTACAAAATAAGCTGCTTTGGAAAATTGAAAAATTTTAAATGCAAAGGATTTATAATTCAACTAAAAATATACAGGTTAAGCCTGAAATAATTGGATAACTGGCGAAACAATTAGACGAAGCCAAAAAATTGTTTCATACTCATAAATTCGGTAATATGACTTATTATTTAGAATCAAACATTGTAGGTTATAGCGCAGAACTGTCATGGCTCAAATAAACAATCACCATAAGGGGAAAACCAAACAACAACGACGGCGAATGCCGAATATTGACGAAGCGTTTGTAGTGTACAGTTGCCAAGGTAATTGGTGAACATCCCGAAATTACTTACTTTTTATACAAAATTATTCGACAATATAGCGTCTTATCCGTGTGGTAAGAGAAAACACATATTGTGTTATATTAATATTTTTACAGATGAAACTATAACTAATTGTGTTATTTTATTTATTATCAATATTGGCTGTCGGCATTGCTGTGATTCCTTAAACTATTACAACTTTTGCCAATAATAAGTCGACTTTCTCATTTGGTATTACCAGTAACAATGCCACGAGACGATTGTGAACATCAAAAATATCTTTGATTTTTCCGGAACTGGTTACCAAGCCGAAGGCGACTGGTGTTTTTATGAAAATGAGTTTGTACATCAAGTCAATAACACCACGGTGTTGTCACTTAATAATACGTGGTCTGTATAGTAATCTTATGAATTATGAATGGAAAAATCGAAGAAAGTCCCTTGATCCAAATTTCTACTTCACTTGATCTTCAAGAAGCACTGCACGTCAAACACACCCACACGTTTAGATGGTGTTTTGTAAAGTGTTTTCTTGTCCTCAAAGCTCGTAATACTCTTTAAGCATCATTCATCATTGCTGCTTGAGAAATTTGGAAAACGAATGACTTTTAAGGCTTCTAAGTTAGCTTTAACTTACAAAAACGCTAATCAGAGAGTTAATTTTGAACATTCTACTACACCCATTATGTATTTGAAAGACCGTATATTACTTATATCTAAGAAAATTCGCTTAATATTTGATGTAAAACAATGTATTTACAAAAACCTGAAATACAATTATGCAGTCCAAACGGAAGTACAAGTTTTAATACCCATAATACCCAATATTGCAGCGAAATTGTTTGGCAGGCAGCTATGGACTGCGGGAAAAAATGATTTGAAAAGATAAAAGCGCTTTTGTATCGAAGGCCTTCAATGGCATGCTATACAAATCGGGGGCTATGCGCCAAAGTGTACAAATTAAAAATTCCGTTGACATATGAGCAGAAAAAACAATCATGTGCTAGTATTCACAGTTTTACATGTCATAGAAACGATTTTAGCTCTAGTACAGCGTCAACTTAAATCGACGCACGTGTGGCCGCTTCGTAAAATTGCGGGAGCCGTCGCAGCTGGACAAGCTCCTGCCCCAAACGGAAATGTCGTTGGCATTCAAGCAGAAAAGTACCTCATTACAGAGGAGGACAGGGCCAAAGGAATTCAGGCCAGTAACGTGTTACCACCTCGAAGGCAGTTCCGCGGGTCTACGGTGCTTACTCCTGTTTTAACACCCAAAGATTTCCAGAACGTGCACAGGCCAAATGCTATATAAGTTAACACCGCAATTACTCGAACAGAAAGAAAAAATGCACTTACCTAAGCTTGAGGATGACTCAGGGTTAACATGCCGCGAAAGAGTGACTAAATAGAGCACGCTGTAGTAATAGCTGTGAAGATAAATCGTCCACGCCTGGTAGATATTTGGGGTTGGCACATGGGTTTCAAGTCCCCAGGCATAGTAATTGAACTCAATGTGTGTTCACCGAATACGAGATGAAAAAGAGCGTGATTTCAAGTTTGACTCCGCGTCGCTTAAAACTCAGCTTGACGTTAGCTCTACTGCCATCAACACTAATAGGACTAATAAAATTAATCGCAGAAAGCGATCAAGCTTATTTGCCTCATAATAAGAAATTAGGCGTCTAACGCCGGAATTAAAAATGACCGTTACAAAGATGAGCATTATTAAGGTCCAGTTCCTCTATCCATTAGTATTTTACTATATCTATGCACTGCACATGATTATTGGATTAAATCTTTTACTGTTTCTTTTAATAATTTTTACTCTGTCAAATATTCCACGTAGGTATTTTATTTTAACACTGTTTTACAGCTACATTACAAAATAATATGTTCATACTGCTACAAAAACATATTATGTTTCCAATTGCATTCGCGTTATACTTTCCAATTTCCACTTAAGCGTCGTCAGACCGAAGCGGAGAAATCCCTTCCATACTTGTGATCCGACTTTCGGGTAGAGATGGGCGCCTGAGTGGGTTTTCGCTCAAGTCACACAAGTTTCACGCTTGCTTTAAACACTCACCTTCGAGCACGATCACCCTCACGTTCACTTATGTTCACGGCGTGACATGCCACTCACGACGTGACACGCAGCTTTTCTTTCAAAATTTAAATTCAGATAGAACAGAATGTTCAAATTTAAAGCTAATGAAAAAAACCCTAAACAGAACTAAAAATATGTTTTGCACGTGACATAATTTACGTGATATGTTGCAATCAGAATAGTTGACAGAAAAATAAAAAAATAAAAATTGACTACAATAACTTACGACAATGGATAAATACTGATTTCTCGCAAATACATTTCTTGCAGCTGTCTTCAAAGACATTACGTTTAATACCAAAAGCTGTCATTGGAATTGACGTTTCTCTTATTGGTATGAGTACAGAAGGTATATGTTGCTAGGCAACACTTTTAATTCGTAGGTTTAAAAGTACTTGTACGTACAAGGATCAATATTTTCAGAGTTAAAGAGAGTATATCAAACAAAACATTGCTTTTATTAGAATAATAAGTTCACCCTGGTCACAATGCAGTTCTTTATTTGTTAATAAATATTTAACGTGAAACGTGAATTACGCCTTGGAAATGTTCACTCACGTTCACGTCACGAGTTTAAAATATTAGTTACGTTCACGACGTGACAAGCCGTGACACGACTGTTTTCACGTCAGACGCCCATCCCTACTTTCGGGTACCTGCAATAGCATATAAAATATTTGCAGTGGCTGGAACAATACAATGCTGTGTTTCTACCCAATTCAGCAGATGTTAGCAACGGTTTTGTATTTAATCGGTAATTCAGTTAATTAAATATCCATTTAGAGCAGTTTTGGTACATAATTGGCGAGTCCGCCTGTATTTCAAACTTGTTTCGGTATTATAGCATCTTTTTACGGCAGCTTTCTGTATCACGCAAAAAGCTTGGCCCCGCACGTGGCTTTTTGTTCCGCTTAACAGTTTAGCCTTCGCACCTCTATACCTTCGTATTTTGCAACTGCCTGTCTGGGCGCTGATTACAGCGTTAGTTTGAATATTTTCAAGACGAATATTCAGTGGGAACAAGAGATATTGCATCAGTCGATTTTTCCCGCGCTAAAACAGTCACAGCGTCATGACGCGAAGAGCTTAGCTCCCCATTGGTCGCTCTGATCGCGCGAAGCTTCGTTGTTAGCGTCAGTTTGAGTCAGTCAGGCTCGGGCCGCCACAGCGGAGACGCGACGTTACGAGTTGTGGGGGCGTCCTCACGCTTCGGCGTGGGTTAGCACTTGTGTTGCATTGCGACGTCCGGTTCGCGGGTTTGTTGTGGTTATCAGTTTATGGGAGGCTGTTGAAGCCTATTCCCTCCGTCATATGTGAGACGGGATTCTTTATTATTCGACCCATCCAACGGCTATGCTGTTATCCGTGTCATTGCCAAGGGGGCAGCTGACCCATTTCACCCAAGCTCATCGCAAAAGGGGATCGTGTAGGACGTTGCAACATTTCGAGCATGCCACGCATCAAGAGCGTAGCGACATATAGACCCTAGTAGGAGCGCCTTCCATTGCCCGCAGACCGAGCTACCAACCCAGGTAAATTTATATAATAAACTGTTATAGATCGCTTTGCTGCACGCGGTCTTGCTTGTGTTTCCTTCAAATCATATACAGTGTCGTACACGGCTTTGCTGCAAGCGGTCTCTCTTGTATTACATTGAATTCATATACAGTGTCGTACACGGTTTCGCATGCGAGTTATCTTGTTTGTGTTGCATTTAATTCAGATACAGTGTCGTACACGGCTTCGCATGTGAGCTGTCTTGCTTGTGTTCCATTAAATTTATTCTTGTCTGTCTGGCAGTAAACTCATATACAGTACTTACGGTGCTTCGCCGCGAAACTTCTTGTTTGTTATGTATAATTAAACTCTCCACTTTCGTGTCTGGCACACCATGCGTGAACCTCACGCCTCTGTGTGTCATATCTGTCATATACTTGTCGCTATGTAGTGAGTACTAAATTTTGTCCTATTGTACGCCTCAGCAGGCGTCGTAACTTTAGGTAAAGCGCTTTCTAGCTGGGCGTATCCTTTAAGCAGGTAATACCGATTGTTGTAAGTGCCGACTACGTTGGTAACTTGTAAGTGAATATTTGGTCATGTGAAGTGGCCCAATAGATGTATTAACTGTACCGTCTTATGATTTTTTTATTTGTGTTTTGTGCATGTTTGTTTACAGGGTGACTGAGTCACTATGTTGCAATCAACGTAAGGTGAGGCCCAAACGTGGTGGACGCGCGCTGCAGGTAGGTTGTCGCGCTTGATGCTGTGCTGTGGCTTCCAGTAATAGTTATTTGAGTATTGTTCGCCCTGTTTGACCCTCAAGGTCCAGTTGAACGTGGTCTCCCTGATTTGGATCTTGTGGCGCCCTTTTATTTGGTAACACCCTAAATAGGCATCAACACGCTTGCCCTGTGGTGTCTCGTTTTAAAGCCACGCCCTCTCCCTGGGCGTATTTGAGCTGCTTAAGATTTACAGGGTGAGCGTGCACGTTTTCCGGACTTGTCTAGCTAGTTGGCACTCACACAGTCGTGAGTGTCGTAAGATTAATTTGATACTGTAACAGGCTAATTTTGTTGTTCCTTAACAACGCTCGGCCTCATTTTAGCTGTGTTGTGTGTTGTCGTTCACATTGTTGTCGCAAATGTTTTTTTTTTGTTTTTTCAAGGTAGTATAGACTGGTAACCCGTTTTTTCACAGTAACCTATCATCCTGAATTTCTTTTCTTGTTTTCTATTTGTCTTTTCCCGTTTTCTCGTGTTTTCTATTTGTATTTTCTTCCTTTTAGTCTGCCTTCTTTTGTTTTCTTTATTGTAAACGTGTATTTTCTTTGTTGTCACTTGTTTTTACGTGTCTTTTTTTGTTTTTTATATGTTTTTCCTTGTCTGTTCTTATTTTCTATTTGCCTTTTTGTGTTTTCTTGTTTTTTATTGCGTGTTTTTTCTTGTTTTTCCGGGTTATTTTCCTGTTTTGAGTATCTCTTTCGTCATTTTTACCATTGTTTCTTGTCTTTTCATAGCCAATTCATACTGCCGAGATATTTCGTTGCACTTGGTGCAGATTTGGTCCCGTTTTAGTCGGATGTAGTACCGGATGCCGATGAGTGAAGGTACCGACCCTGTCTTTTGAAGTAATAGCTGGAATTTCGATTCCTGGTCGTTTATATTGTTTAGCTTTGAGCTAAGTTGACACTTTTGATGTACCGTAACGAACTAACGTTGAAGTTAGTGAAATTTATTGATTCTGCTTTTGATGATTACCGATTTTCACTTTTTTGGTGTTTGGTGTTGTGCCGCGTTGATTTTTGGTAATCAGGTTGGAGTTTATTTTCGTCTTCATTACCGTGTTTTGGTTTGTTGATAAGTTGTGGTTTGTTTTTGGTGTGCTGGGGGATGTTCGCTCTTGCAGTTTATTAAGTCCTTCAAGCCATCTTCTTAGTTGGTTTGGCGTAGTTATTTTCGTTTGACTTTTGATATCCTGGAATTTGTAGAACATATGACTGATTTCTGACGTCTTTTCTCATTTTAAATTTCCTACAAGCTGGCTGTGCACCGGGGCTGTGCTTCAACTATGAGCTAATTGGTGTAGCTCCACTCCGTTTCGATTATATGGAGGATCTAGAAGTACAAGTGTCCTTTTGACGTTCATAATTAGAGATTTTGGTTGTTTTACTTTCGTCTGGTCGCCACGGCGGATTTATCGGGCCAAAGTTACCCTTGCACGTTCGTGCTGGCTACTTTTTAACTTTAGGTAATGTTACGATATTTTTGGAGCGTCCCCCGTAGTATTGAACTTTTGCTAGCTGAATTCTGAACTTGAATATTTATGGTTGGCTTTTGCCAATTTTTGCATGCTCTAAACTAGGTATAATTAGCTGTATCTTATTTTTAATTATTTTCCTATAATTATCAAGCAGTTTGGTAAGCAACTCTTCGAATAATTACCCATATTCTACTAATTAAATTTATTTTGGTCATATTCCTACAGATATTTGTATATGGCGCTTAGGCAACCCCTGATGCAAATTATTCTGCACTATTCTATTTGTTGCTAGATGTCACTTCTTGCAGTCAAATTTTTCAGGCTGTTTTTTTCGCATCTTCTGGCCCAAAAATTTTGGAAAGTTTTGATAACTGGTAGCTGGTGGATTTTTGAGGTCTTTCCCATTTTAAACTTGGTGCAGGCTGCTAGTGCCTCGTCCGTGTGCTTAAATCTGTGAGCTAATTAGTATAGCTCAACTCCGTTTTAATTTTTCGTAGGATCTGAAAAAGCACATGTGCCCTTAAGACGTTCGTATTTGATTTGGTTATACTTACGTCCTTCGCAACTGCGGATTCGTTTGAGGCCAGCATTGTTTCTGCCCTTTCTTCTGGCTCAATTCCAGCGTGAGGTAAGATAAGACCAGTTTCTTCTTATTTGGGACTTATTTGGGCGTTGTGCGTTATAGCCATTTACTGTGGGATTGGATTTACTGTCGGAGGCCATTTATTGTGGGATGCCATTTCCTGTCGGCTACGATCTTGGGAGAGTTCGGACGCTTCCTGCGAGAGGTTGAACTCCTCCCTGAAGAGGCTTAGCATTCCTTGTTCGGCTGCACCCTGCGGGCATCCAAACCGTCGATTTGGGCTCCTGAAATTATCGAGTTGTCAAAGAGCTCTGCAATTCCCTGGGAGCTACGCTAGAGGGTGTAGCACTGCACTCACCTGCGACACAATCACCGCTTTTTCGGTCCGCTGGGCCTCCCGCTGTGTCTGCCGGAACCCTCATTGCTTCCGCCGTCTTCGGCCCCCGCAAGCCAAAGGTTAGGAGCTGACATGTATTTACTACAGGCAAGAAACTGATATAGCTATTTGCGCCTGGTGTATTTTAAAGTTAGTTATTAGAATCTCGTCTCGTTAACAGATAGGGCATGTATGATATTTTTGGCATAGCAATGCTTCGTCGAGTTAGATGTTAGTGCATGCTTTTGTATAATTGTAATGCGTTATTATGATAGGGCTATTGCAAATTTCGAGCGCCCATTTTGTGCAGGCTACTGATCTTTATTGAATCTTTAATCGAGCTTACCCGAATTGGTAAAGACAGCTCTGCGGCTCAACCCTGTAGGAGCCTTCGGTTTTGAATTGGCCCCGAACCACGGCGTCTCCGTGGAGCCTGCGAGGATCCTGTTTGGGTGGTTCCGCTGATGCGGGGGTTTGTCGGCCGCCGCGCCCCATTGAGCTCCTTTGCAAATTGTATGTTAGATCATCCGCGCTAGTATTTCAGTTTTAAGGCAGTACTTACCGCATGTTGCCTACTGTTTGCTCGATATCTTCGGGTTTATGTCGACGCCATTTGCATGTCGGTCCCTGAGGTCTGACGTCATATTTAGCGTATAGTGGCTAGAGAACCGATTACGGTAGCCGTTTGCCTTACTCAGGAGTCGCGTGAACCCGTTAATTATTTTGTCGGAACTCTGTTTGCGGCGTTCGCGATTTTTCCGCGTTATTGTAATTTATTTGCGAGCCTCTACGTAGGTACAAGTTTGCCGAAGGTTTATTCAAGCGATTGCTTTAGCGTTCATTTATGCACCTGATGTATTTCCACTAAGAAAACTGCTCTGTCACTATATGGGCATAGACCCTGGTAGTTTTGACATTAGAAATTTTGGAATAATTACTTTAGAGTCTTTCTGAGCTGATATTCGGGGTTGCGCATCAGCTGAGCGCTTGCATAACCTGGCCCTGCTATATCCTGCCTCACAGGAATTAATTTTTTTTTTGTAATTTAATACTCGCTACGCTCCGTTTTTAACCGCGTAATGTTTTAATGTGTTAGCCCATTCACAGGTCATAGTTATTGCTGCTCGTGAGCTACTGTTTGCTCGATATTTATATTTATATTTGTATTTACATTTATTATTGCATGTCGCATACTGTGTGTTTTCTTTGTTGTTGCTAGAAATATACAAACGTTCATACTTATTGCCAAGTATCGCCTTTGCTACTTGTAACTAATTTTGCCTACTGCCTGCTGTGATTTATATATATATATGTTAGCCATGCACTATAGTACCCACCAATATTTAAAATAAAGCTGTGATCTATTCATTGGTTGTTGATTTGCTTATTTTTGACTTGCTGGTTTTTATCTTCGACCTTGTGTAAGGTCCGGCACAAGGAATTGGATCTGAGTCTAGGACCTGGCGCCCACTCCTCTTTTTTTTTGTATTCTCTTTCAGCATAGCTGGAACCCTGCGACCCTCGCGGCGAGCTAGCCCAATTAGGCCGATAGTTACCAGCCGGCAAAATAACCAATATAACTTTCGCCAAAAGGTAAGGCCAACCGTCTATCTTCCCTTACAGTAAGCTGACGATAGCCCCTGCTTCTTAATCGAGGGCTTATTTGGAAATCTTGTACGTTTTTAGCCAACATTTCTGGAATCCAGTCTGTCGCCATGTGTACCTGTAACTGACGAATTGCCTTTGTATTTTGCAACCCCAGTGGACTCCACTAGGGAACAAGAGTCTGCACTACGCCTACCTGTAATCCACCAGCCGCCTACGTAGCTCGAACCGCTATAAGCAGCCGTTGCATTTGACCTTTGTTAGGCCTTTTTAATTTTAGATTCTGGGCGATCTTTCAAAGCAGCATAAAATTAGGTACACTTGGATGCAATTGCTGGCCGCCAGCTCAGCGATTGGAGGCCGTGTAGTTAATAACAACAGAAATGAATCGGTAGAGCACTAATTACTGAAAGTCCAGAGCTCCAACAATTTTTGAAGATAACGGCAAATGCACCCCGGTGAACTAACGAGAAATTGTAAACTCTATACCTAGCCAAACCACACTACCTTCAATAACTAACATATCCTATAAACTGGCAATTTAAGATCATTTAATTTTATGCCAATATCACAATACAAGTTTACAAAGAATAGCATACAAATAGCATAAATTGGAATTGTAGATGCGCTTAAAATTAGTAACTACATGCACTAACTATACTCACAGTTTCTGACACAAACAACATTGGTAACAGGTTACAAACAAGTAACTTCGCAGGCTACTAGCCGCAAAAGGTCCTGGGGAGGCTCAGTTCTGGAAGACGCTTATCGCGAATCTCGAGCTTCGGCTGAGACGTTCCTGCAGCCGTCGGTGGTGGTTTTTTTAGCGTAACACAGCGCTGCTCCAACGGGATTAAAATGCCAAACCTCGGGGCCAAATACACCCCACAATGCGGTTCCTTCTTGTGCCCTACTAAGCGCTGGCGACAAGAGAAAGCGGTTCCGTAAAGACTCGACAGATCGACTCGCGAAACAACCTTGTGATTGCCTTTACTACCCCACCAGTTAAACATACAACTGTTATATCACATGATATCCATTAGATGTCTGGATATAAATATTTAAATTGAATGTATCATTCATCCTGTATGCTGCATTACAAGCGTCTACTGAGACTGCAGTTTAATTAGGGTGATTTAGCGGTTCTATTCCAGCCCCTGTTCAATTCAATTATTATCTTACAAGTTTTCCTAGAAACCATGGAAATTCAGGATCGTTTACTAAAACAGCGCACCAGAAAACTTGCCAAATCTATTAAACCTATACCGTTTTCATTAATCGTATCATGCTTATCGTACTTTCTTATTGTGGGCCTATAAGTCTGTTCCCTTTTTATTTGCCTACTACAATTTCCTAACACAATTTTTAGGTCGTAACCTAGTATATTATTGTATTCTGTCTGTAGTAGCTTGTAAATGCTTACTTTATGCTAATTTGCTGAACTTCTCTCTTGTTGCATTCATGTTTGTGAAGGTTATTTCTGAAACTTGTACCTGAACCTCAGCGTGCATATTCTTTCTTATACAGGTACTGCAGATTTTAAGCTTCATGTACCGGAAAACTGTACTCAACATTCAGCTTTCACCACCACTATTCAGAATAATATATTTTCCAACTTCCATCATTTTCCTAACTGTTCGTTTAGTTTCTTATATATTTCAACTTGTTCTGAAGCTACGAAGTTCCCACGAGAACAATTCGTCGTCGGCATGAAGCTTCTGAATATGCTACAGCAGAAGTCTCTTCGTGCTAGCTTTATAATCACAAACTTTACAAACAATTCGAAGAGAAAATGCAGAATTAAAATCCAACTTGGAGTAAAAACAACTAGCTTGGAATGTTCATTCAAAATAAAAAAAACTTTATCTCTCAAGTGACACATCATCAGATTGCATACTGAAGAAAGGCTGTTATCCTGTGAATTTTGTGAACTCACATTTTATGACCTTTAACTCTGGAGATCAACTATTCTCCTGCGAAGTTTGCGAATTTAAAACTGCTTATGGACACAGCAGTACATGCAGACCAGTACAGAAGAAAAACATGCTTCTCTGACATTGATAAGTAGTATTGATCTGTTGTTCTAATATGTAAGTGTTACTTGTACCTTTTGTAGTATACTGTTAAAAATAGGTAATATCGAGGTCTACTCTGAATTATAAAATTTTAATTGCAAATATATTATATTTTAAAATATACAGGCTGTCCTCAAAATAAGTGCACATAGCTCAACCATGGTTTCCTGGGGCCAAGCAAGACGATTTAACTCAACAAAAGTCTGCTTTAAAGTTTTTAAACGATTTATTTTGCTGATAGCAATACAAAGTTTGAATAGATTTGAATTATATTCGGCATGGCAGTCTATACGAGTATAAGTCGTCTTGTGAGTTAGCGTTATTGGTTATAATCGATGTACTACTAATCGCTGAAACATGGGTGCCACAACACAGATCAGAAAGCAAATATTTAATGGCAGGACCTTAAAGTTTCCTCCAGAAAGAGATATTCATTAGTAAATTTTTCTTTTATCTATATAATTTTTGATATCTGTTGCGTATTAAATCGAAAAAAAAATAAAGCGAGGGTGATTTCGTCATGTTTTTTTAAACAGATAAAATCGAGTTGTTTGAATGCTCAAAAATAAATTATGAAGACGATTGCATACGAAGTATTATTACTTAAAGCAATTCATTTACAGTATCTATGCTTAAATTGTACCACTATTTTCCTGGATGCAAAGGTTGCTTCCACTAAAAAATAAAACCATACTTTCTACAGCATTTGTACATAATTCTTAATTGAGAAGTTTGACAATTGAGGAAGAATTATTGTCGAAATTAATAATTACATTTCACCCATTTCCAAAAATATATGGTTTAGTCACCACGATTTTACTTATCGGTGTCTAAATCGTAACAGATATCAGAAATTATAACGCTACACATTTTTTTATGAACGTTTCTTCATGGAATAAAATATAAAAGCCATAGGCTAGGCCATTAGAAAGTTTGATGTGTCGTAACATCCATGTTTCATACTCTAGTAGTCCGCCGGTAATAACCAGTATGATCTCAAGAGGTAACTTGTACCAGTAGGAAGTGCTGTATTGATTATTATCATTCAAGTCAATGTATACGTTCTATTCTTATCAGCAGTATTATTTTTTTACTTTGAAGCAGAATAGTGTCTTAACAATACATTTGAACATAAGCGAGTTGAATTAAACTATCTTATTTTAAGTTTCAGAAATCTGTGGTTAAGCCACGTTCGCATATTTCGGAAATACCCTATATATTTGATTTTTCATTTATTTCTTCAAAGCAATAAATATTCGTTTTCCAAATCATGTTCATAATTTCTGTTTCATGCAATAACTAACTCCAGATAGTTATTGTATAGAATAGATAGCTAATCCATAGCTTACCTAGGTAAAGCTGAGATTGTTATTTCAATATACAGGGTGTTCGGGAAAATGTGGGAAATCTCCCGGATATGAAAAAAAAACACGCAAAAAAAATACTACAAGTTTATATATTTTTTTTTCGTATAGGCCTCCTTTTCTGAGATATGGGCTCACAAAGAGCTCCAATGGAATCAGGTCAGGTAAGACCCTTCAAATTACTATCCACGAAAGTGTTGTGAATTACTCACAGCTGCAGGGACGGACTAGCTGTGACACTGTGACATACAGGGTTGAATAAAGAAAAAAGAGGCATTTTCAGACTTCACGGAACCCATGTTGAACCCTCTTACGAAGTTTTTAACTAAGCACTTAAAGTTTAACTTTTTATTGAACAATGTTGGTGCCAGGAGCAAATTCCTCTTTTTAATGTTCAACCCGACAGAAGTTAGGAGACTAACAGTGTAAATGACGTTTTTTCGAAAACGGTTAAGATTAGCGACATGAATGAAGAGTACTTAATTTTAAGTTAAGGTATGTAACAAACGTTGTCCAAAATTCTTATCATACAGAGAGTAAAAAAATATCGTTATGAGTGTCACAGGTAGTCCGTCCCTGCACCTGTGAGTAATTCACAACACTTTCTTGGATAGCAATTTGAAGGGTCTTACTTGGTATACATCATATTAAAAACAAATGGAATATACCTGGTGGTTCAATAATTATGTGTAAAAAACTTGATTCCATTGGAGCTCTTTAGGAGCCATTATCCCAGAAGAGGAGGCCTATACGAAAAAAGTTTGTATGAACTTGTAGTATTTTCTTCACGTGTTTTTTCATATCCGGGAGATTTCCCAGGACACCCTGTATACCTTAACTAAACGAATCAGTTACTGCATAGAATACCTATGTAGAATAACGCCACTTCACACTTTAACTGTAACATGCAGATCTAATAAAGTATACAGGGTTGGACAGAAACATCAACAGCGTTCAATAGTTTTTATAACAGACAGTTCTAAAGACTGCTACATGTTTGTTACAAAATAAAAAAGCAAATACCTTATAAAATTAGGTAATAGATGAGTATAATTACAATGATGTGGATAAAAGTCTACATTACCCACTTTCTGTGACGTCAGAAATAACCAAACATAGCGTTTAAAACGTATGTCTTATATCAGCGGCGCAGGAACCACTGTAATTATGAGGGGGCAAAAAATGTTTTTATGTTTTAACATGGATAAGCCTTGTTCGGCTGTTCCATAAGCACTTTATTATAATAGTCTTATTTAGCTTCCACAAAGTAAAGTAAAGTAAAACGTCCGCCTGTAAATATCCAATAGGTATTATTAAAACAAATGCCATTTTATTCAAATCAGGAAAGAAGATTATATTAACTAAAAACATTACAAATAATAAAAAGAAATGCATCTTTAGCACCTTACGGTAATAGGTAGTTATTCTTGATATTGATAACGCAATTCACCTAAAAGAAGTACACTTCAAAACTATCAAATGTTTCAATAGCAACTTGAATTTTCTAATGTGTCTAATATAAATGTTATTGTAGATAAAAGAAAATCTTCTGTAGTGCAGTCGAACGTAAAGCTTTCCATGCAGCTCGTACATAATCAAACCTTATTCGACTCTTCCTCTTTATCGCTACGCTACGCTCGCTCTGCATAAAATAGACTCGTTCAATAAAGTCCTACATTATGTACTTGATACATAAATAATTATAATAGTTACAATTAAGCTAAAATGCTTTTCAGGTTCTTTGCTAAAGTTTTTGTAAATTTGATCAAGCTTATTAGATAATCCATTCAAATGTTACTACAAACTAACTTTTTTTAAATTTTATGTGAATTTTGAGCAAATTGGCAGTAAAAATCTGTAATAAATTGTTTAGAAAACTTGAATTTGCATTGATAGATGTTCCAAAAATGTAGCAAAATTCCAGAAATGTTTAATATCATACGTTTGCATTATAATTCTAGCCAATTCCAATAAAACTTTCATGAAGTATTAAGAAAATGTAGCAGAGTTCCAATACATTATTCATGGTGCATCTAATAAACTTTTTCAGCGAGTTCGTATAAAATTTAAAACAGTTGTTACGATCCCAAATCGGTCGGCTGTGAATTTTTCTCCAAGTTTTTATAGGTTCAGCGATTGCAAGTGCGGGAGCGCATTCCGAGCCGTCTATTCCGTATAATAGGCTTTGAATCAAAATGCGATGTGCTTTTAGCACCGCAACTCCCGAAGCTTGTAGTTTGGAGTAGATAGGTCCATGCGCGATATGCGGAACCCATCCATCTGAGCAGCCGCAACAAGCGAATATTTCGTAATGGGGTATTTCCCTTTGCAAAGCAAAATGGTCATAAGCCGTTTAATACCTAAAGTAAGCTACTTTTACGATTAGTACTGCGTGGACGAATGCCCAGCCTCTTTCGGTCTTCTCCGTTACTTCTTATAATTCTGTTCCGGTTTTTTATGTTTCTTCATTTTTGTTATCTAACTTTCCTGGCCGTACAATGACACCCAGCAGCCTCCTTGGAGCTCCGGTACGCGTTTTAATTTTCCGTTTGACGTAACTGCAGGTGCACGCAGAGAAGCATTGGACACCTGCGGTCTGTACAATTGTCGAGGTAGAAACTTTCCGATTTCGGCTTCTTAGTGACGCGTTCGGCATGCTCCTGCTGGAAATACTTGAGCCAACAGCGAGAATATCTCTATGCTGGCAGGTAATTGTTTTTGGCTCACTGTTAATAATTACCTTATTGCTTGTAACACAAATCTTTTACTGTTGTGTAATACTATCAATTGTAATGAGAATAGCAGATGGACCGAATTAATCGGCGATTATAGTGAATGTTTACTAATAGTATAATTAACTTTTATATAAAATTCAGAATTCTACTGTATCGAAAGAATTATTCATAAATCGATACAATTGTTAGTTTTTTTGAACTATTAATCGCAATTCCAAACTTAGGACTTCGAAACTTTCGCTGAATCAATTCCGTACTGCATCAGCTAGATCAAATTCTTATTGGCCGGGCCCCGAGTGCTATTCATGCACTTATTTTTTTGTGAACTGATGTAAAAATAATTCTTTCGTCAGGGTCCGGTTTGTATATACTGGATTGATAGCTCCACGGCTAATCATTACTTATGCAATAGCTCAATGCTCAAATCGATTATTTTAAATTTTAATTTTTAACTAACTCTTACAATCGAGACTCTCATTAAGGGCGGGGTTCATTAATCAAGTCATCTATTTTTTAGATATTAAAAACATTATATGTAAATTGTCAATGCAATGAATGATATTTAAATGTCAATTTGACAAAACTATCAAAATTGACAAATATACTTTCCCTTTTACAATTCAACGAATACTATTCTTATCAAGTTATTTTGCTCAATTAATTGTTTAGTTATTCCTTATTAAATATAAACATCACAAACCTGACTTTCTCATATTTTTTCAGATACCCACATCAAACACCAACGATCCAGACGAGTCCCAGCTATGGTTAATGTCAGCCTATCCTCAATGCATTTCCAATCAACCAAAGAACTAGGGATGCACCGATACCGATACTCGGTATCGGCATATCGGCCATATCGGCCGAAATAGGGATATATCGGTATCGGTCATATCGGCCTTCCTTTTTGCCGATATATCGGCAAAAGTGAATTTCCTTTCAATATTTAATATTTTAATATTTATTATAAGAAATGAACAATAAAATGTAAATAATCATTGTGGAGTATAAAATATAACTACTATCTAATATTGAAAATTCATTTTTTGTAAATTATTATGTAAAAACATTAGGCTCTCCATCCAGTGTGTTGTACCATGCAGCGAAATATCTTCCAGCTTCTGGAATGCACTGCATCAGCAAAAAAGAAAAAGGTAAAGGTTCAGGGTCATTTAAATTCCCCCAGCTGGGGGCCCCTTGCGTCCCTCTTCAGCCAATAACGGGAATATTTCAGAATGGGTGGAGAATGCAAGAGAGGCCAGGAAAGGTGGAGAAGTACTGCCCCGACATTCGCTTCAGAGAAGGTACTCTGTTGACTCAGGAAAACCACCTAAAAACCTGAATCAAAGAAGGCGGCCATGGGAATCGAACCCACAACCTCTCGAATACTAAGCAGACGTGGTAACCACTAGTCCACACAGCACGGTCCATCAGCAAAAACATTCGATCAGGCGATGCCATTTCAAGGTCTTGCATCATCAGAAATTGTTAACAATACTAATAGGTCAAGAAAAAAATTACTGTGTTAAATTGCGTTATTAAAACGAAATGACAGGAAGACACCTCCATAAGCAAACCTAAGCTAGAGTTCGTATTTAGGGGATTACCCCGTCCGAATCAAGCAAGCAGCGGCGCACACGTGCTTGCATGTAGTCAAAAAGTAGTGGAGAGAGCAATGAGAATATATCGGCCGATATATCGGCGTATCGGCCTCGATTATATCGGTATCGGCCGATATATCGGTATCGGCCAAAAAACCCGTATCGGTGCATCCCTACAAAGAACCTCCTACAAGTCAAACCTCCAGGCTCCTGCAGACCAAATCTCACTCCTCGAACCTCCAGTACGCATCCGCACAACTCAGCCCTCTGGTAATCTCCAACTAGCAGATAACTCCCAAACTAACCTCCGTTGTCCACAGTTCCTTTCCTGTTGCACCCAAGCCAAGCTAGCACACCTCAGGAAACCAATTCGAGTCCTCAGTAGAATTTCCAATTCCAATAATGATTGTTCCTTATACCTTGTAATGCTTCAATAAATCCAAATCCATCCAAACGTTGTTTTCCTTATTCTTTGTATTAAATTAAATTGTATAACACAATCTCTTCACTGATTGTTTACTCACATTAACTCTTGTTTACATTTGCGTTTACATTTTATGACCCATTATATTTGTATATTTCCAAATTTTACACAAATAAAAGTTTAATTTCAAAGTTTTTTTATTAGTTCTAAATTTCTTTTTCAAAAACGTCTGTACATAATTTTTCTTGTTATTCTATCCTATTTTTTTTTTAAATTCTCTTACCCAGTTACAATTATTGCTGCCCACTTCTTAAATTACATAATCTGAAGTATACATATTACAATTATATTATTACAGAGCAAGTATATTTGTCTCAAACTAACATTGTCTTTTATACCAATCACCAATATGAAATACTTAAATGTAATAACTTTTCAAGATAAAAGTACAATTTACTATATTTATTTACTCTGCATTTCCAAATTCAAATCAGCCAACAAATCTTTTTATATTTTTCTAAATTTGATTGCAACAACACACCAACTTTATTTCTTTTAAATATTTCTTTGCTATGATTGATCATACCACTTCATGTATCATAATCATACCTAACGAGCGCAAATACCGTAAATTTGGATATCTGTTATTCGGGTATTGCGCTGATGTCAGTGTCGTGCATAAGTTATATCCGGATTAAACTGAAATGTTATTCTGAATAAACGAATTATTGTTTGTTATTAGCCGATGTTTCTTCTCTTTGGGTGTTTGTTATTCTTTTAATCCTGTTTTGTCGTAGCTCACTCACTTTGCAGGGTTCTACGGAGTCCAATTGCGCTAACTGATTGATTCATACTAATTGGTGAATTACCTAGTTGAATTTCGATACTCTTGCCCCTTATAGGCATTCGGTTTGATATAATTGTTTGGAATAGTAAAAGTTATGATGTTGCTTTCGAGTACTTTTGTTAATGTTACGCTTTACTTAATATTGGAGTAACAAACTTGGCACCCTACGTATACAGCGCGAAACTGACTTTGAATAATTTCTGGACAAATTTTTAAAACACTTTGGTAAATGTTACACCTACAGTAGAATGATGTTCTACATTAGTCAAACATCCAATAGCGTGAGACTATTTATCCTAGTTTCCATAGAGATAATCGAATTCAGGTAACTAGTAGCATTTCATCGATAATTTGAACAAGTATAACATTTCAGTAACAATATTCTTATTGAATATCCCAGGTGCACTGAATATTTCCACAATTTTTTTCTGTCCAATCACTCGAGATTTTCGCAAAAGCACTCGTTGAGCTAAAAAAAATACCTGTAATATTCGGTGTACTTGAAACATTTCAAGTGAAAATTATAGTTTAATTCTCTGTTTATAATAATTACTTATCTTCCAGGCAACATTTAAATATGACTTTTATTGCAAGTATTTTTATTCAGTAAATTTGCACTAACATTCAGAAAAAAATTACTTGACATCCATAATGGCTAGTAAGTTCACATCAAAATTTCTATTGATATCTAGTAAGATTTAAGGAATTTTTAAGAAATATTCGCATTAATTGAGAAAAACATATTTTAGTAAATGTTTAACAAGCTTACAGTAACTGTTCAATTTCAGAAAATGTTCAACGAAGACAGTTTAACAATGTTCTGCTTTAAAAAGCCGAATTATCTTAGGATCTAATATTACAAAACTCAGAACTGAGATTGACGGCTTAAAAATATTAATTTTATTGCTACCCTTGAAACAAAATATCTTCTTTATAGCTAAGATTAGCCTAACTCCTTGTAGTATTATAGTTGTTTTCGACATTATATCAGTCAACCTAACGATTATTCTCTGGAGTTCTCTGCAGTTCTTCAGCGTCGAAGAAAGGTTCCAGTTGAACGAATTTGTCGACGAGCCTATTGTGGAGAACCTCAACAGGGGGCGCATATCCTCCGTAGTCTTGGGGCATGCATCGCTTGGGCACCCACTTCTCATAGAACTGGTCCATGGTTATGCGTTTCGAATGCAAATGCAGCTGTAATCAGAAAGGTATTGTAAAATTTATAAGCGTTGATGCACGGAGAACGCACAATTACACATTGAATAAATCTGCCAATGTAAAACGAATAATTTTACATGTAAATGTATCTATATCAGAAGAAAATATTAGGTGCAGTGTGCAGATAAGAAACATGTACAGGGTTTATATTGAACAAGAGTAGTTCAGAATGGAGATAAGTGGAAACAAATGTGGGAGGCCTCTATCCAAAGAATGATATTGGATTTTTGGCTCGAGCGTGACTTTCTGTTACACTACAAGTGCTCACTAGAACACACCAATATTCAAAAATGCACAGCTCGCCCTAATCAAGCCTCAACTGTTCTATAACAGATACATGATCGACTATTCGTTCAGGGAGATGGGAGTGGTTCGATCTTAACTCTACGTTAATTAGGGCAAAGTGTGATCACACTGGGGGTAGTTATAGTTGTGTGAAACGAAAGAACGGGCAATACAAACTTCGATAATCAGATTGAAACAAAACCTTTCAACAACTCCCTATAGAAACTCGAATTCCATGGGAGTTGCGAGATACGTGGTGTAGGTGTCGCTAAATGCTTTAATTTATCTATAATTTCTCCAAAGCTATCAAAATAAAGCGATAAACGCGGTAGTTAAAAAGTATGAAAGGCGAAAATATCGGAACGTACTCGAGTTGTTTTAAAAACTGAAATTGGTTTTCAGTCTTCAGAGAACGACGTCGATTGTATCCCAACGTCGAGTGACAAACCGGCTCAATGCCGATGCAATGGATGGCGAAAAAGTTCGAACCGAGGGCTTGCTTATTGTAAACGTATACAATGATGAGCAACTTGAGACTGACGATTAAGATGATGAATATCTTTCAACTCTAGCTCTAGCAACAGCAGTATTTAAAAACAAAGTTGTAATGTTTACTAGTAACAAAAAAGCGTTAGTGTGGAAATTATTAGTAAGTAATCTTAAAAATTCGACAACTTACCTTGTTATAGAAGCTCTCATTTAAAAACGGCTTAAGCAAGAACAATATTTTGTCTGCTAAGGGGACCGTATTTATAATGTGAAACGCCTGCAGTTTTATCTGGAGCGCTTCTTGCAAGTAGTCCGCGCTCGTTTGCGTCAGTCGAATAGTTGCCCTGGTCAGATGCATTACACCTACCTGAAGAGACAGGAATTGAAACTTAGATTATAGCCGTAGGTACGAAAACTTACGCCAGTCATGTCGACCACCACAACCAGGCCATTTGGCGGCTCGTCGTGGATTGCTGCGTCCACCGTCATAAAGAAGAGGGTCATGGCCTGTGCCATGGAGAAGCTGGCGTAGTAAGAATCTTTCAATCTGAAGAATGCCACGGCGGAACCTTCGTCGGTTCTTTCGGGAAGCACACAGTAATCGCTATAAACAAACGATATAGTTATAGCAAAATATACAGTATAGACTGCCGCATAACGCAATTTAATATTTTAGCTAGAGTGGCCAGTTGAAGTCTCACTTATATTCCCTTTTGCGGAAATTTGCGTGCCCTTTATATCACTAGTATCCGCCTGAATTGCTTCCCGTAGATGGGTTGTTACAGTCTAAAACCGATTTAAAACGCCGCAACAAGGAAAAGCTCTGCTAGCAAGATAGAAAACTGGGTTCCGATCCCCGCGACGTAAGATGCATATGCAATATCTCAATTTACGCAACGGACATGGATTTCTGATAGGAATACTATTTCATTCGGGAAGGGAAACCTTACAAAGTAATGCAAAGTATACAGATACCAACAAAGACTAATGAAAATTACACTAAATAATAATGAAAACAAAGCTAGAAATCGTGGTAGCACATCAACAACATTGAAAGTGTCAACGGAATTATGGAAAGAGAATACACCAGACCCAATGCATTTTAAAATAGTTCTATGATTTTTTTTTTAAAGCGAAATGAACATAAATGGTTGTGCATTTAACAAAAGTCATTGTGCTATTACGGTTATATTTTACGCATCCTGCAGCATGAACGGCGAAGCGTCAACACAAAATCGTGGACAAGCCACGCGGCATCTCATCATTTAATGGGCAACAACCGTATGTATGTATATCTTATGGTATTAATTGTTGGAACATCCGCACCTGCAACCCGGTTTAGCCACTACATCGTGAGTGGTCAGATTATTCTTTCTCATAAACCAGGGAAGAACGCTGTTGGCTTAGCAGTGCCGACACAATGGACTCCTTTATTTCAAGCCTGACGGTCTATCAACTGCGCCACTTAGCTAGTTGGCAACGGCGTGAAACTCTATATCTTAACACTAATTATAACTAATGTCAGGGTAATTTAACATTGCCCAGCCCGCTAGCTGTCGAGTGCATGCGCCAGAGGTAACTTTCTCCTTCGTATCGTCGAATTTCTTTTCGCGTTATTAGGACGCGACGAACCTATCGTAAGAGTGTGCCGGTTCAAATGTAAGCGAGCAGAGAAGTGCGTCGGTGAGTGTTATTTCATTCCGTGAAAAGTGCTGTTTGGGAAGCTCTATCGTGCCTGTTATCAAAATCACAGTCTTGTCGAATATAGCAACTTACCCGAAGTACTAGTTGATAAGTTTCAAATAAATTCAGGGGACAACCCAATAACATGTCTTACTACCCATCATCGACGATGCCCTGAATATTTGTCGTTAGGAAAAGCTCTGTAATAACTTACCGTTCAATGATTCATCCTTCATCCTAAAAACCTGTAGATATTCCAAACCTGCAACTGTCCATTCTTTAAACTAAGTTTTGGAAAATTTCTCCCTACAACGTGTGGAACTGACGCTTTTTCAGTCCGTCGAGCTATTTATTGAGCTCCCGGTCCGAGCTACGGGTTCCATTTGGGAAAGCCGCCTTCTAGCTCTTAGCTTTGGCATCCATATTATTTTCCTTTATGCAACTGTTTCGCCGCGCTCAGCGGCTGGTTTTACTGATAACGAGCAAAGGTAACCTAGGGTAGCCAGACATCAGGGATTGCTACGATTGCTTAGACTAAGAAAACTTTTGAGAAACTATGTATAGTGACTGTAATATTACATCTCTGTCTACTGCTTCGATTTTGATATTGCACGAGGCAGCGCTGCATGTCAGCCGGGGTGGAAACAAAGTAAATTCATGGAGTCGTTGTTTCTGGCCTACGAAGCCGCGTCCACGTGTATTCGTTTTCGGAGTACTTTGTCTTTTAGCACTGTAATTGTAATCAAACAACCTTTCATCTCCTAGATCGAGACGGCTTGCATCGGGATTCATTACTGGCTATAAGACCATAAGCTAGACCACTGTCTAGGTCTCGCCACCGACCAAGTCGGCTAGAGGAGGGGAGGTTATGCAGCTCTGGATGAGGGGGAGGAATTTTGTCAACGCTAAAATCGTAAGGGTCAGCGTCGGGTTTTGGTTCCTGAGACAGGTTTCGGAGTGCTGATTGGTTTGTTGCGGCGAAGCTTTAGGCTCAGAAGTTTCGGACCGGCGCGGCGGCAGCTCGCTTTGCATTATTAAACGTGTCGGACGACGGCTTCCGGCTGACAGAGCTCTAGCTGCACGCTGCTAAGCCCAGAACTCGAGGATCTTAGGGCTGGATACTCTTTCAGGTAGGGCAGGACTCATAGGTTTCTAAATCTGGCCGGTAATCGTCTTCTTGTAGTCGTTCGGGTACCTTTTATTTGGGTCATCCTCTGGATCAATTCAGAGGAGGGTAAGCCATGGTTATCTGCTCGCGGATTCGTGTATGGCTTCGCCGTTTCTCTTATCAGCAAGCAATTGTTTCAAGCCCTTATACTCTTATAACACTGAGAACAATGCGCTTAGCGTGGCCCAGCAAATGCTGTACGCTTTCGAACCGGGTGTGGTTCCGAAGACCTATCCCGCACTCTTGGTAATTGTTCGGGTTACCCACCGGAACTTTGATAATGCATGTTCACCCGCCGAAACCTCGGCCAAAACCGAGATCGCTGACCAGCATACAGCCAACCACTGCCACTAACAATCTGAGTCAGCCGAGCACCTAGATACCGGACATCGTAATGCCATGTACCGAGGCACCTGGAGCTTGCGCTAACTAACCGTAGTACTCTGTAACCGTTCCAGAGTAAACTCTCTACTACGCATTTCTGTACCTCGTCTCAACATTTTTGCCGTACCGTGCGTACCACCTTTTGAACGTCGTCACCCACTGTTGCGAAGCAATATGCATACCCCCGCAATTGTGCGACAGGGTAGTCTCCGGGAGTTCTAAGGGATGAACTCGTGCGGTCTGCTCCGGAGAAGGCCATCTAGGACACCAGCACAGTGTAGCCAGGTCGACAACTCTAACGACACTCGTGACGAGTCTCGAAGCGTGGCTCACTTTTGCCCCTGGTCCTGCCCCTCAATCGACTGCCAGACTCGTCTCGGACACTAGTTCATTCGGCTCCCTGTGACCGACACCTCAAATGACGATTTTATCTCTCACGCGCCTCGGATACTAGGTCAGGCTTACTCCTGGTCCGATACCTCAAACGGCGGCCCATAGTTCACCCCTTGGATCAGTATATTTCTGCTCAGCAAGCCGGAACAGCTCATACAGTTCATAGTGATGCTTGAAATGTATTTCTTTTAAATTTACATTTGATCCATTCTGATCCAGAAGCACAGGCTCTGAGCCACCTCCAACACAACGGCTAAGTCAATTTCGATACAATATTGACCAGTACTAAATCCCACCACTAGATCCCAATTTCATCGACATTGTATTTCTAAAGATAAGCAAAATTCTCGTGCAAATGCTAAAAGTAACGAAAACCCTGTATATAATCTTCGAATTAAATTTGAAGGTATACAGTTTTAACCATACTCTAATTCCCAGAGTTTCAGTCACAATTCAATATTCAGCATTCATACTCAATTTCTATGCAGCTTGAAAGATTAAAAATAGCAACCACATTATATAATCTTAAATCAGGATTTTTAGAAGCTATTGACAGAAAATGGGTGACTTCCCCAACGGCAATATTTTAAACTAAGTACATAATTTCATTTTAAAACTTAAAGCGAAGGCTCCGAAGTTCAAAATTATACTTACATTGTTCTTAGCTGCTTTTGCAAGTCTTGCCTGCAAAGCCTTCTGTCATTGGCGACATCCGGGTTGTTGGCCGCCAAAGCGTAATAAGTCTGGATAGTCGCTTTTGCCGCCTTTTGATCGTTACAGCACGAGAGTAAGTACAGAACAACCTGCTCGTCCGACAGTTTTGGAAGTTTGGTTGTTGCTAACCAGTTTTGCATTTGCCGAACGTTCTCCTCCGAGGTGCGGCCCTGCTCGATGATCTGCATGGCAGTAAATCCATATCTCGGTACTGACATGTCGGGAAAATCTGTCAATTAATTATGAATAAATGACGTGAACAGAAGTTATTACTAAATATACATTAAATAAATAGTGTACGGGTATTATGCAAGTTAAAACAGTGGAACAGATACAGCAAAGTAAACTCTAATTGTGATGGACTTCATTGGCCATTCAAAAAACTATTTTCCGACGTTAATTCACGTAAGGATCATCGAATAGGCCTTTGAAAACTTGGCGTATAAAGTAAGGTTCTAACATAAAAAGAAGCTCTTTGTCAATCGTCAGGGCGCGGTTATGGAAATTAAACCCGTTGACTATTCTGAAAACTGAAAACAACTACAGAATAGATTCTGAAAATACACAAAACAATTAAAATTGATAAACAATGGAAAACTGTTTATTAGATTATTTGGATAAAAGTTATAACTGTAAGGGATTAAAACAATAACAACAAATTACTCACGCCACTTACGAGATGAGTGATAGCTATGCAGGTCTAAATCATAATTCAACAGACAAGGGAAGAGGTGGTACAACGCGCAGTGGTTATACAAAAGGAAGGATAAAGGAACAACCTGATTTTCTTTAGTTGGCCAATTATACTTGAAGATTCTTAAGGAAACGCTAGCGGCTAGAGCATAATTACGGCGTCAACCTTCGGAGCACACCTTAAAATTATGGACGGCCTACAAGTGATGTTTACTTCCGAAATACGAGTAGCATTCTAAACCTGCAGAACACAGTCAGGCGCAGCTGTATAGTTATTCTTTACTCCAAATGTACGCCTGATTACGGAGGCCTTCGGAAATGGATTCCTTTTGCAAACCCCACTAACAAAAGCCCTAAAGCTGTAGCTTCAGCTATGGAAGTAGTGGAAGAGGTAATTTTCCAAAATTTCTGATTTGAAATTACATGCAAAAAAACTAAAAAAAAAAACGAAAGGAGTCCAATTTTTAACGCCAAAATTTACCAAAACTTATGAAAAATTAGTGTAGGCAGCCTGACCCACACCACAGCACTCAAACTGGCCTAATGTAAATGGTGCCGTAAATGTGTAACGAGAAGAAACCCATTTAGACCGTCACAACTGGTCTCAGGCGGTGGATAGTGAATAACTCAATGCCCCTTGGAAGGTATAAATCTCTATAGTTGGAGACAACAATCAGCTATAGCGAGAAATACTCAAAATTAACCTGTTTGATGACAATGGAAAATGCACTGATTACAGAAAGATAAAATATGGAGTACCACAAGGTAGTTAGACTTCACAACGAGCACTAAGGAATTGTGAAGGTATACCACCACTAGTGTTTTAGTGAAGAAGGGACCTGCTCGGAAAACAAAAGAAAAAAATTAAGTTTATTTACAACACAAATTGTATTTTGTTGTATGGGGTAGCTTTTCATTCCAAAAGGGGGTGATAAGAATAATTCTCCAGCTTTTCTGTAAGAATTAACAGTAATAATAATTCATATACTCTATTTTTATATATATTATAGGTTAATGACCTCAGCAGGATAATTAACAATAAAGAAGGCAGTTGAATTTGAGCTGGTATGTACTAAATTGTTAATCAGAGCACTGTGTAATAGCGATTTATATACGAGTAATTCAGCCGTTGGTCTTGGCTGGGATATATGACAGTAATAGGACTTGTCGGAAAGGCGGGGAAATAGCTTTTAATAGTAGTTCAATACCAAGTAAATGAGATAGTAAACCAGTCATTCCAGAGAGGCATACTGCAAGAAGATTATAAAAGCTGAGTGAGAGTATAAGCTGTTTAAACAGAACCTTGGAGGGTACAACTCAAGTACTAGTTAAAATTCAGTGAGGTTGGTGCAATAACCATATAATCCATTTAAAATGAAAGAATCTTTCCTTAAGAAAGTAGAGATAAGTGGTCCTAAGAACGATAAGTGCACACTCTTATGGTAAACAACAAAGAGAATATAATTAAAGTCATTAATATTCAAAAGCGCCAGCGTGGCTCTGATGGTTAGAGCATCGGACTGCGGCGCGGAAGTCTGGAGTTCAAATCCCAGATCGATGCCTGGCGGGCGGCCTACCCAGTCGCTTTAAATAATTGGGAACCTGCGTTCGGAAGAACAAGGGGTAATAATGCGGCTGTCTAATGCGTGGTGCTCACCACATCACCACGTGTCATGAATTTGACAAGCGACAGCCGGGTGTGAGAGCGAGGATACGGAAGCTCTAACCTTCCGCCTTGCAGGCCAAGCTCCTTCATGGGGTGTTAGTGCCTCACCATTATTAATATTCAAAGGTAAAGTAATGAAAATCTAGGTATAATCCATAAGGGATTTAAAATTCTAATAACGTTAACATAATTTAACATTTGCCAGTGGAACTGTAATTGAAAATAATAATCAATTATAGTATATGGCTTAACCAGGATAGAATAACTGATATGAAGCATGTAATGAGAACTGAAACAAAGTTAAAGTCAGATAAATAGAAAAAGAATGCAAAAGTAGTAGAGAGGTAATGAAAAGAAAGTTAAAGTCAGATAAATAGAAAAAGAATGCAAAAGTAGTAGAGAAGTAATTATATTGAACCAACATAGCAGTATAACCAGATAATTTATTATTAGCATTTGTGTTGGACAATATATATAAATTATGGAGCTCCAAAATTAAAACCTTATACGTAAATAAAACTAAACTAACTTATAAAAGAATTAGTATTATTATTAAAGTTATAATTAGTAGACACAATATGTTCAGAAAAATATGAATTATCAGGTTTATTCAGACAAATGGCTCTGTAATGTCCTTTGACTCTATTTTCAATTAATTACCACTAATATTTGTTGAAACTAACAGTGGGGTGATGTTTTAATTGAATACATTTTTTTCAGAAATGAAGTTTGACACATGTTGATTGTATATAATTTGTTTAACGATAATGTTACTGTTACCTTTGTCTGCTTTAATTAATATTTATTATCAGCGAATTTATTTTGTAAGTTTTTAAGGTCTGGTCTATTTTAATGGTTGTTTATGATCGCCTTCTTTCAACTCGTTGAGGGTTATAGCGATGTGGTCTTTCAGTAAGGGAATATTTTAAAATCTATTGCAGATCTATTCAGATTCGATGGCCAGATTTTCTATTTTTTATGATTAATGTTAAAATCTAAATTAGTTTTTTGGTTCAAGCTTAAACTCTCTATTTCTTGTTTGTTGAAAGTTGTATGTATGTATGTATGTATGTATAACCTGTAACCTCATTTACCTTGCGGTGTAGAGGCTGGTGATATATGCGCTGGCATCTGGCGGTACAATGCTCAACTTGCCCCGGATTCGGGATACAGAGTTGGAGCGCACCTTTGGTGCTTGCGCAACAACCATTGTGTGAGTTGTGTATCTTGGTGATGTGTTGACCTTGTTACTCTATCTCTTAGGTCTGTGGTTCTGGGTAGAGCACAGTTAATTTGGTGCCCAACTGTGAATAGTCTCACTGAGCCCGATTCTAATCGCCAAGGATACGGAAAAATTCCGACCCCAGCGGGATTCGAACCTAGGACTTGCTTAATGCAAGCCTGGCGCTTACCCATCTGCGCCACGCAGCTTCTTCTTGTTGAAAGTTATATTACTAAAATTTAACAGTTGGGTATTAAAGTTATGTTGATTATAGTTCAAATTCTGGAGGCACAGACCACACATCTCCCCATTAAAATCAGGAATTAATTTATTGTTAAATGTATTTGACATCTGAAACTGAGTTCTTATTCAGATTTCTCAAATTTTTAGTATCTGAAGTTAAATTAATGTTAGAATTTTTAAACAGTTGATTAGTATGATAAATTGTTTTTATAGAATTTTTAAAGAGTGTGGGTTGCCAACAAATTTGGTACCTGCTGGTTTGTAATTAGTGTTAAGCGGCTCTATTTGGTGAGCTTTCAGAGATTTCAATTTCTTAAGTAGTTTAGTCCGGGTTTCGATGGTGGCTTCTTCTGATTGATCCCTTGTTCTGTGGTCCAGGGCGTCACAAATGGCTGGGTGAAGTAATTTAGTAATTTTCATGTGAGCGATCCAAAGCTTGGTAAAAAGTAAATCACGTTTATTGTAATGTTGGTATATGTCGTTCTTAATCCATTATTTTCCGGCGATGCTCATCGACCTTTGGGCTGAGGGTCCCTTGTTGTTAGTGTAAATTTTGACAAAATTAGGTGTGAAGTTGAGCTTGAGCCCAGATTTGGAGTTGTATGATCTTGATTTTAATGTGAAATTTCTTGTACAGTCGGACCGTTTTGGCTCGACTAGCCTCATTAATCCAGATTAATTGGTACATATTCGGGGGCATGGTTACGTTAAATAAATGATGATAAGGTTTCTGCCTGGGGGCTGGTCCTGGCAAGTGTTGAGAAAGTGGTTGTGAATTTGTGCTCCGCTATTATACTCAAATTAGTGGGAAATCGCTAGGAAGACCGAGAGGAAGACCAAAGGCAAGATGGAAAGAGCAAACTGAAAGGGATATAAGACTAATGAAGATACAAAACTGGAAAAGTCTGACTAAGGATAGAAAAGAGTGGAAGAAGATAGTAAATCAGAGTAAAACACCAGAACCTGTAGGAAAAGAAAGAACACAAACAGAAAATGTGGTCTTATCCACTACGGCAAATGGATCAACAGAGCTAAGAAGCAGCTACAGTTTCTTGGAAATGTATAGCTGTGTGTAATAGTGTAATAATAATAATAATAATAATAATGTAATAATAATAATAATAATGTAATAATAATAACGATAATGTAATAATAATAATAATAAGGTTTTCGACTTGTCCCAGATATATTATTTACTTAAAATTTTTAGAAACTATAAAGTTTACAATTGTAAAAATTTGAAGAATCAAAATAGCGCTACATATGTTTCGGAGAGTTAATTAACATGAACGTCATCCTCAGGCATGTACAAAAATATAAATCTAATTATAACTTTAATCCTAATACCAAAGTTGAGCTTCTCTATCCTTTAAGAAATTACTATATACTTTTTGAAAACGACGAAATTTCCAAACATAACACTTCACCGAAATTTCAATTAACCAACGATATCATACTGAATTTTTCTAAACTCACCAAAAATTTTAAATTTGAACATTAATTCCCATATTTATTTTGGCCTTCAACTTTTTAAATTTCCCACCCCTTTGTCACTTGGGATTGTTTACGTTTCAATTCGGCAACGATTTTTTTACTACTTTCTTCGCCAGTGATCCCTCACTGTCAGGGATGCAGGAAACATTTACAAAAGTTGTTACGGTTTCCATGACAATATACTTACTTCCCTAAAGAAGTAAATTATTTACATCCCGCATTTATTATAACTTATAACTGACGAAATTCCATGTCTGCCATTTGGTTAACATAAAGAAAATCATTATCGCTCGTACTATTATCCATTTTTAATCAGAATACAATCACAAAGCTCACAAAACAGCACTCGCAATCGTATTCACGCATTTTTCCAAGCATTTATCACAGTGCGTTTATAACTGTCAAACAAAATGCCACAACACTATAGCAACGCCCAAAGTTCCCAAAATAAACTACTATAATTTATAAAATGTAATAATTTTACGGTATTACCATTTATTTAACATAAAGAAATATTGGCGGTGAAAAAGTTATGTTCTTCACACAGGATGTAGGAGGATTTACACTACCGAGGACCGTTTGATGCCTGAGTGTGCGAAGCGAACGAGTGTAGCAAGGTGCGAGGTAGTGTAAATCTTACCTACATCCATTGTAAAGTAATATACTGGGTGACCATAAATGGTTGTGATTTTTTTTCTTAGATTGGCACTGTTTATGTTGGTGTCACTGTAAGTGTATGTCAAATTCGAGGTAAGCAGGTTAGGTTTTGCGTCAGTTTGTATCTCAAATTTGACATAGATTTACAGGGCCACCAACATAAACAATGCCAACCTAAGAAAAAAAATCACAACTATTTATGGTCACCCGGTACTATTATAATGTCCAACTCGCTGTGAGTGACAGATCAACTTTTCCGACTGTGTTATGTTAAATTTTTCTCCGGCGATTTATGTAGCCTACAACCGCCTCGAGGGTGCAAAAGAGACACCTCATAATGTCATTCTAGCTTGTTAATATTTGTGAAATATCGCCCACATGACGTAGTTGTAAGTATAAACTCACTTTACACTAGATGCACATGTTGATAAGTTTTCTATAGCTTTTAGATTTATATTGTTGTACTTGCCTAAGAATGACGTTCATGTTAATTATTAACACGTCGAAACATACAAATCTCCAAATGTTTACAACTGTAAACTTTATAGTTTCTAAAGTTTTTAAGTAATCTCAATGCATTTGTGGGAAACCGGTTTCCCTAGCCATCGACAAGCGCTCTCTATAGTCACTGATAAGCGAAGTGCTTAACAGATCAAGGATCGTGGACCACCTCGCCGAATGGCCACGGATCCAGGCAAGATAGCACTATCTGCGGTAGTTAGTCAGGCTCCAAGCCAACCATAAAAATGAAAAATGACCCAATTAATAAATCTGTCTACAATCAGCAGCAATACCAACAATAAACGGGTGTTCAACTCGGCTGTACAATAACTACATACAGTCTCCAGTGCAAAGTCACGCAAGCATTAGTACTTTTTACAGACGTCGTTGTTTCATTCACTCCCTTATAATCCACATAATTATCACAATTCACTTCAAAAACACATAATCGCGGTGGAGCGACACCCGCGGCCGGATCAGGTTTAGCGTCTGTACGTGTGCAACCTCGCCCGCAAACTGCCAAAGCACATAAGAGCCCTCGCACTGTAAAAATGCCACCCCCGGTCGCGTCGGGTTTCACAACATTTCCATATGGAGATTCTCGGCTAACTGCACGCAAAGGCCAAGCGATATTTAAAACTACCTGCAGAAAATGCCCCCGATTTTAAAAACAACACTCGGTCTTTAAATTAGCTTGGACTCGTTTCCATTTTGCGTTAAATTTAGAACATATCTTATTTCGGTGGTTGGTTTAGTCAAAATCCCATTATTATACGAATATAAATAAAACGATAGAATATTTTCAAACAACTCAAAGAACACTAAAGTAAATATTACAACATTTATAATATCTTAAATAATGCACATCGCTGCAATATTTTTCACTTTAATAAAAGGATTGAACATGGCGTATTTGTCTTATTTTACTACATAATAGCTATTTGAGCAACAAGTGCTAAAAGTTAATGTTTATGCACGAGACATGAAAATTATGAAACGAAGCCGAAGGCTGAGTTTCAGAACATGTCGAGTGCAATAACACTTTTAGCACGAGTTTACCTACAATATTTTTTCTACGACCTTAAATTTACTGATCTTAATCTAAAAATGTCGATTTAACAAAGGTTTGCATTTATGACAGTTATAATTTACGTCATAGTAAAGAGATGACCGTGCCGGCGCAGGTGACTGTTTCTGCAGTCGGTAGTTGTCAAAGTGAGTTATCAAGATAATTATAATAGTACACATTTTACTTTATTCGTTACACAATGCTTTAATGATTTAAAAAACACTTTACCTCTAACGAAAGAAGTAACAGGACATGTACATATGGGGCAAATGCGCAAATAATCTGGGGAAACAGATATAACAGATTTGATATTTCAATTTTATCTATATGAAATTTGTGAACGTACATTGAAAAACATTTCCTCGTTTCTAAGGTAGTAAAAACTACACTATTTAAAGATTGTTTGACGCTAGAATTCCTGAAAAAAACTTTATTTTATAAAAGTTGTAAAAAAATCACAAAAAGCTATAACCTAAATCCATGTCTTATTGCCCAATATTAAAAAAAACTAATATTTAGACTAATCCATCCTCGCACTTTCAGATATAATACTTGAGCAAAATTGGTAGCTTATAATTATTTAGGAATAATTCTTAACTGTTTGAAGCAATTTTATTGTTCTTATTTTGTAAATTTAACCGTCGATCGCCCAATGTGGTGAGTTTCAAAGTCACATTCGATTTGCTTCTATTGCGAGATCTAGCAATGAAAATTGGTTTCTAGATATAATTTCAAGCCATAAGCTAAGTAATAAGTTTGATACCGGATTTAAAAGAAGTATACTTACAGATTATTTTATTAACACTTGGAAATATATAAACACTATGCGCACTATTTAGTAAAGTTGACAATCAATATGTTACACAAGTTATAGCAAGAAACGTTGAACTGAAACTGGCTTGAGAAATCAGTCAAGGCCAAGGTCGATATTAGATATCGAGGTCAATTTGCATATTTTTGATTGTTGTAAGGTTAGTGACTATTCTTTTACACAGCTATAGTAGATTAATTTTGTTTAATATATGGCAAGATTGCAACACTAGCTACGTTTTGTGCATATACGGTATGTCCACGATATTATAGGTATAAATGACGAAACCATTTTGAATACTAATTTTAAGTATAGTTAACAAATTTTTCAAATCAAGAAGGTCTAGCGGCTTATAGATACACGTTTTGTATTCAGCTAAAGTAAATATTTCGTTCTACAAACAACAAGACAGCATTAAAAGTAGTTGTTGAGGATGTAAAACTATGACCTATGCATAACTTTGGAAATTTGAATACTTTTGCACAGCAGTTATTTTTCAGGAAAGTTATGGTTTCCTCAAGAAGTAAGAAATTTTATCAGAAAAGGTTCTTTATAATGCTACATCATGTTCACTATGATAAACAAATCGACTTCTTAAAATGAAACCCACTAAATTAAATTAAAAATGGCTGGCTTCAGTGAGACATTGAGCGCGGTTTTATTCCAAGTGCGTAAGGGTTTTTGTCTATAGATCCATTCGGTAAAAACCTATAAGGTGTTTATAACCTTATGGGGGTGGCATATTTTATAATTATTTGATATATTGAAAATGTACCAGCCTTAGAACTCTAATTTATTTTAAAATTCTTTTCAGCTTTACTTTAAATGTCATAGGTAACTATGTTACTTTATAATGCTGAGGTTACACATTTATTAAGCAGACTTCTCTTTTTTATTAAATATACTGCTGTAACACTCATCGATGTGCAAGGGCAAAATATGCAAGACAGAAATAAGAATATATGTGATTTAAGTTATATATTGTAATGGTATGATGCTTACAGCAATTCTGGTTGCATTACTAACCTACGAAAACTAAAGAAAGATTCAAATAGGTCCAGAATTGGTATTGTATTTATTGCAACTTTAAGCCGCTAGTAAATATTGATAATTACATAAGACATGATTAGCAATAACTGTAATGTAATTAACAGAGGTTAGTAATTGAATACAACAGTACCGTCAGGGTCGCGTCCAGCTTATAGTCAATATTTCTGCTCGGTATGGCAAATGTAGCTAATTTGTGATGACTGACAGATTAATTGTGTAACGTCAACACACGATAATGAATCCGCTTAAGTACAAAGGTGTTTCATATCATGATGCCAACAATCGATAACACAGCTAAAGGGTTAATAAGCAGTGTAAAAGGGCGCAAAGATGCAAAGTGCAGTTGAAAAGCAACCTGAGAATTAAAGAAGACTACAAGAAGGCGCTAATAGCTTATGAATCAATGTTTAACTAACTAAGTGAATAAATGCAACTAAAGTGCTGTTAGAGTGTTCCTGAATGATATTTAACAAAATCATTAAGACGTTAAAGATCAAAGATTGTAAAAACTTACTTAAAACAATTGTATAACATGTTGCTATGGTAATCTAGATAGTCAATTATTGTTGTTAATGGGGAAGCCAAACCGAAAGCTTGTGTGTACTTTTGGTTCACCGTTTTGAATTGATTATGTTGATAAAAGTATGTAATTTGTGCTAGTTCTTGAGTTTTATTTATTCGACAGTGTGTCGAGGCCAGTTGTGCTTAATTTGATAGTGATCCATACTTCAGTCCTAGAGAATATTAAACCTGAAGCTTTGCCCGTTTGTGATTGTCTTAGCAGCTAAGTTGGCAAGTTTTGGAGCTGCAGGAAGCAGAAAGCAGAGTGCATCGTCTAGATGAGACCTTGTTTGTGGTATACAAGAAGGCAGCAGCAGCTCTAATATCGCAAGAAGGCAGGTACGAGCTTGGCGTCTCTTTCAACTGTGGTCCTGTGCTCGGTCAAATTTCGAGCTCGATTCGAAAAGGCTGGGAGTTACGAGAGGCACACAGCTACGTGCAGCACCTGAGTTCGTGGTCCCGAATCAAGCAGCAGCAGCTTAAAGCATTCCAGGAGGAAATTACGAGCTTGGCATCATTTTTTGGGGAAACCGGAGGTCGATTTTGGCGAGCAATAAACAAATCCGGGTTGGCGTCCCTTTGAAAGAAACAAATTCCATTTTAGCCAAATAACTTGACTATTTGAATTGCATTGTTATTATTTACCTGAGGTGAACTGATTAATTGTTGGTTTATTTGTGTTCAAAATACGATGGATTTCTGTGATTCGGAACAGCTCTGTTTACAGTCAATATTTGAGGTTACCTGTTATGCATTAAAATTGAGCATTTGCTATACAATGGTAAAATGTATACTGTGTAACAACCTAACCCTTGGATATTGGAGTTTCAATAGCTAGCTGGCGCAAAAGTTTAAAATAGTTACCAATAAATAAAATATAGAGGGCAACATACCTTTATTGCAATGAATTAAACAAATTCATTCATTCATGATCTATAGCCTCTTTTACCTTTCGGTGTCGAGGACCATTCATACCTCGCGGGAAGCGCAACGAAAGTAATGCGCCGCATGTGACTTACATTACGCTCTCCCGCATGCAAACATACCACACACACAAAAACTTACATCTAACTTAACTAATGAGTTCAAATCCACTGCCGCCCCGAGAAAATTCTCGGCTACGGCCAGGTTTGAACTTATGTCCACCTGGTTGCTAAGCAGACAACAACCCCACTCAACCACCGAGGTGGCACAAATTACAATTTTTAATTTGACCTGAGAGAGGCAAATCTACAAATCAAAACTGTTATTGGTATAGTACCTATTTATTTTATTTTAAACTACAAATAAATTATAATATAACAGCAAATTTATGTCACCATAATAATACATATAAACCGTTCAATAGTTATTTTCCCGGTAGGTAGACATGGAATTTTGTTTTTAGGTTTAATAAAATTAAAACTCCCTCGGATCTCTTTCTTACACTTTGTCAGTATCAGCTGTTATGTACAGGAGGCTCACGAAAGTGTCTAATTTGACATTTTGAAGTTAAACGTGCCATGTTACTAGTGCTTTCATACTTTGTTTGCCACTAGGCATGATATTTATGGACATCGGCGGCATGGACACCTTGTGACGGTTGGAATATTTTCTAAGCCATTTCAATTTGTTTATTAAAGGCGCGGCAACTTTCCTCGCGTCTTGGTGCTTACTAGGTTGCCTATCTGGGATTCTTTACAATTTCAAATCGCAGTGTTGCTTTTCTCGGCGCATGTACATTAAATGCATTTCCGGCTTCGATTCGGGAAAACGTGCATTCTAAAAATCCTCTTCCGACTTTCAAGTTGCATTTTCGAGGCTCCAAGTTATTTTTGGTGACGCTTTGTTAAGTGGAATTATCCCGAAAAATGCACATAATCCGGTGCGTGGTTGGATTCTCGTGTTAATTGAATTACACGCATCATTCTGGGGAACCAGGAACGAGTGATCGTTCGGAAGGATTAACTTTGGGCCGTTAAAAATCCTTAAGGTAGGCTTTGCTAGTTCTTTTATGGCCGATGGGCTGACGTTTAGCTTCCATTTCAGGCCTTTTCTTTTACTTTTCATTGTACCCATGCCTTGTACGTTATCGCCTAAATTATTGGCATCATTCGACAAAATCCAGCTGCTGCTCTGCAATTATCGAAGCCTTTGTCTGCGAGCTCTCGGAGACGTCGCCCACCCGTCCACCAGGTGAAATCGAGAATTGCTGCCGTAGGGTCCTGTTCCCGGCATTTATCAAAGGTTAGATGTTTATCGGGTGCGGTGTGTTCGAGACCGTTCACGGCGTGACCTCGAACCCCAGCTGTTTGACCGCAGTGCGAACTGCGGAGTGCTGATAACATTCCACATCGGGACTGTGCGCTTATTTATCGCCTTTTGACTTGCTACTGTTAACGAGTTGCATCGCAGCCCTCGGCTGTTTTAACTCGCCTCCTGTATTGCTACTGATTAACGAGTTGCATCGCAGCCCTCAGCTGTTTTAACTTGCCTTCTGTATTGCTACTGATTAACGAGTTGCATCGCAGCCCTCAGCTGTTTTAACTTGCCTTCTGTATTGCTACTGATTAACGAGTTGCATCGCAGCCCTCAGCTGTTTTAACTTGCCTTCTGTATTGCTACTGATTAACGAGTTGCATCGTAGCCCTCAGCTGTTTTAACTTGCCTACTATTGATCAATTGCATTGTGACCTTCAGTCGCTTTTGCTGTTAAAATTGCCTCTTTTATTGCCGCTGATATACCTGTGAAAATAGCAAATGGGTCTTATTTGACACAATTCATTTTTAAGAGCGCCTTGCTAGCGAAGACCTTGTTATCTAATCTTTCTCGCTTACACGAGTGCTGTCCTTAAGCGCACCAAGTAGCGTGTCCCTACCGTCGAGGCCTCATCGGTTACAGATACGTCGCGATAAGAACCAACATACCAATAGCTTTGTTTTATACGCGTTACAAAACGCTCTCAATTTAGGGCCCCTTCGCTGCCTGCTGTTTGCGCCAAGAGATTCATACTCGCTGTTAGCTGGCACTAGCCCCGTGTGCTATTTCGAGTCAAGCAATTTTAGTTAAACTTTAATCCAATTTTAATCAAACTTTTAATCAATTTAAATCAAACTTTAGCGCGGAAGCTCTTTACTATAAACATTGTACTTGTATGTGAATCTAACCTATGGCGATACTTTAATATTTGCGATAACGTTATATGTATATATGTATTACTCATTTTTTTTTTGAAGGGAGATTTGTGTATTTATGTGTTATCCTTTTTTTTGTTATACTGCGAGCTTTGTGACCGACAAACGAAGTTAAAGGAAATTAAAGCTTCGGTACTTGATTGTATTTCTTGATTTTTTTTTGTGGGTTATTACTATAGGGATTATAGTTGTCGACGACTACTGCAGAAAGGTTCGATAAGGTAGGTGTGATATTTCCTTTGTTTTGCTGGCTTCTTTGGGATTTGTTGGTGAGGTTGTGCCCGCTATTTAGGACCAGTAGCGTGTGCCTCCCGTGGTGCTTTGGGCAATTTTTAGGTTCTTGGCGCCCTGGATATTTTTTTTTACTTACATCGCGAGACCGCTGAAGCTGGATCGAAATCCACGCCCCTCTTCGAGCTAGCCGAAGCACCTCTTTATTAACGTCCTCCTCTTAAACCAGCAATCTACATCTCCTGATAAGGCTTAGCCTCAGCCACGTTATAACCTATCTGTTAAAAAATTGTAATACTAAAGCAAATATGCCGAAAGTCATTAAAGGTGACACAAAACTACAAATTAGAAAGGCCTGCAGGCATTATAAAGCCGACAGTTGGGACGTAAGTATTTATGCATGAAAGTTAATTTTGGGCTTTGTGCTGTTTTAGGTATCTGAAAGAACTATTAGAAATATAATTGGGCGCGACAATTTTGAAATTAAACCTTTTGTCGCGAAATGCAAAACTAGGACTGTAATTCGATCCACAGCTACGTATGCATGTGAAACATGGAATATAATGTGTCAGATCAGGACATGATAAGTAGGTGGGAGAGAAAAATGCTGAGAAAAATATTTGGAAGGACTCGGACTGAGGATGGTTGGAGGAGACTTACAAACGAAGAGGTACAAGAGAAGTATGGGGAGCCAAGCATCGTAGACTTCATTAAAGCTCAAAGGTTAAGATGGTTTGGGCATATATGGAGAATTCCATATGGAAGAGCTACTAAGATAGTATTGGAAGGCAGAGCGCAAGAAACTAGAAGAGGGCGACCAAGGAATAGGTGGAAGGAGGCAATAATGGAAGACATAGCAAGGACAGGAATAAAAGGCTGGAGAAATAAAATTATGAATAAGGGACAGTTGTAATATTCAAATATTGTTTTATACAATTTGTAATTACATTTAAAAAACGACTATCATTATACCATTATGCCTACTCAATAAACTATGAAACGTATTCAGCCTCAGCAAGTTGTCTTTCATGAAATTTATCTTAACCAAGAACAAACGTGGCACAAAATCCAAAACCAAATCTGGCAACCACGTTTTGTACATTAACATAAAATTATAATTTTGTATAAAATGGGCATTACCTAACTTTTGTTAATGACTGACAGCATATTTACAGGGTGAAATTAATCACCCTAACATGGCCTCCTATGGGGAAAATAACTATTGAACGGTTTATATATTATATTAGGCATTTTGTATTGAACAATATTGTTCTAGATGTCACCAATTTGATCCATTTATAAATAATGTCAGTAAGTTATGCAGAGTTGTTCTGATTGTGTGATTTGGAATATCGTAGCTAGACAAAATCTTTATTTTATTGAAATAATATGTATTAAGTTTTTTCACATAATTTAGGGGCAAATTTCAGTTCCATATCTTTTCCTTCATTACAAAAACATTGCAGTTGAGCATAGATCACATTCTGACAGAGACTTCGAATTTAAGGACGATGATCGCAGCGTTACTGAAGCTTGTAAAGAATGAGACATTATTTGCAATAGATGAAATCTATGACAACTTTACTGCATCGTTGAAGATTAAGTGTGAAGA
>CALNHX010007864.1:0-68194 GCA_940337035.1 Agriotes lineatus | reverse complement strand
TCATATGGTTACGTGCCGATCAGTGTTTTTTGCTTTCTGCTTTTTTGTTTCGTTGACCATTGAAGTATCAAAATTGTCCCGGTTTCTTTTGCTTAAGAGACTTACGGTGTAACTTTCTTTAAGTAAGGGGAATGTAAGGACAACTTTTGAATTTAGCGTTTTCCCGCATTTACATTTCAAAATCGGCGTTTACCCTTATCTTTTAGTTCAAATATTAGTAATTCCGAGCTCCCTTATCAAATTCTGATATCGACGCTTCCCGCTCGCTTTAATATAATATAGTTGTGATCGTTTGTTTGTGTGCAACCGCGTTCCGCTCGTTATAATATAGTGCAGTTATGATCCTACGGCGGACCCTTGCTTAGCGCAAAGGAGCTTCCGGAAAGCGGCGTTAGAATGAATCGGTTGTTTGAGTGGAATTGAGAGCGCAAACGTAATTGCCTCAACCATTTGCCGTTTATCCAGACATTTGACCACGTATTAGTTCAGCTGTACATTTTTGGGCGGTCAAGCCCGGCGTGTCTTCAGTTTGACAGGAGTCTCGTTTCTGCCCTCAAAGAGAGTTATATTGGGTGTGCAATTATGGCCCTGGCGGGTTCTTAACTCGTCAGGGGCCCGCCTAATTAATACTTGCGTTGTGATTGAGCTTAGGAAATAGTTTTCCTCTGTATTTTGACCAGCAGTTCCCCGTTGTAATGCAATGTGTTCGACGCCTGTGACAATTTCTGATTTTCTCGTCGAAATAGGTGCTTGTTTGTCAATATTCTAGTTATACGAGGGACGTTGGTGTAGTAATCGTAGCCGATAATTCGTATCGAGAAGTTGAAAGCCTATAATCGCCCTGGATTTCTTAATAGTGTGTCATAAAGCTTCCCAGTCGTTTACGTACTTCGTTGTTTACCCGTTTAGGGGATATAAATAACGTCCAAACCCTGGACAGACGGCAACCCCTGGTCGTGAAGGTTTCGTTCCCACATTTCATTAGGCAGCTTGGCAGTTGCTGGGGTAACGGCTTCGGCGGCTTCGTTGGACGTCAAGCAATGGCTGCTGAACCCCCCAAAGGTACTATGTCTTTTGTCGTAATTTTAAAACGCACAATGTGCAGTGCAGTGGTCATTTATATGACGAAGTTTCGCCAGTTTTACTGTCAGTAATTAGTTTATTCGTTGCGTAATCAAAATTGTTACCGTCATTAAATCAGTTTTGATTATTTTCCGTCAAGTTTTACTGTCTGTAATATATTGCTGTGGTGTGATAAGAATTGATAGCTTAATTTAATTTGTATAAATTAAAAAATTCTAGGCTACCACGCAAATTATTATTATTTTTGATTGGTGCTAATTGTCAAATAGTGGGTTGATTAAAATTTGTCTGTGCTTTACTTGGGGAAATAAACAGTTTTCTGCCCTTATTTAAATTTTATTTATCTGCAAATATAATACTACACTAGCTCAGGTTCGGTAAAGTGAAACTCGTCTTAGGTGAGTTCAGAGTTAAATATTTGGTTTTGAAATTTATCAAGTGCGGACCTGTATAACAAAGCTTCGGTGCGCACGATCTAAAATTCGAAATCTGGGTCAAGTGCAAGTAAAGATGGCCGCCGCTGCTCGGTAGCGTTAAATGAATAAAATCAAAACAAAACAGAAATCGGTCACAGCTCGAATGTAAGTATTTGAATTCATTTGATTTACCGGCATTAAACTCTCCTTTGTTTCAGCGATTGTTATTTTGTTTATCTCGGCGTCCTTTCCAAATTGCTTTCCGCCTAACCTCAAAATCTGGATGCTGAACCTTTTTACTGCTGCAAATACTGATACGACAAGGAATTCGGCCTAGATCGTTTCAGGTAAAGCTCGCTCGCGTGTTGACTTGACTTTCCAGGCGCTCACTTATTTAGATTTTAAAATTTACAGTACCTCGCCTCTCCGATCTTGTATTGGCAGGAATCAAAGGCTCGGCTGACCTCGCTGCCGTAGTCCTATGGGTCGGATATTACTGCAGGCATGCAGGCACGTTCCCCTCGGGCTTCTGAACACGCTGATATCTTCGTCACACGGCTGCAGGAACTGGTACACCTTCTTCGTGGCTGTCGGACCTCAACGGCTGCGGAACTAGGTTATGTTGCACCTTGCTCGGAGAGCTCAACAATTTTTGGTGGCGGATTTTATTACAAACACTACCACTTGTACAGAAAAATTTTCTCGACACACTGGTGAAGTTTGAGATTGGAATTTTTATTTTTACTAACATAAATCTTTAATTAAATACAGAGCACAAATTTGCATGTCAGTACATTAAAATTATTCAATTGTCTTCTTCTTTGCCGGTAATTAACAAAAGCTAGTGATATTAATTTAAAAACCGGATATAAACTATGTTCAATTGACTGTCTTTTAACACTAAATATAGTTAATATTAAGAATATGTACAATATAACTGTGTCTTAAATAATTATTTACATTAATACTAATTATGGCCTGTCCAATTTTCACTGCACGACTTTTTAATTAAGTTTATTTGTCCACATGACACTGTATTGATTAAAGCGGTTATTTCGCGTATTTCCCGTTTGTTTAAAACACTGTCTGAATTTCCTCACAATTATGAGTTCAACGTGTCTTCTTTTCTGCAATTTCTTCTAACCTTTGCCTTTGGATTCTTCTGACCCCTTTTAAATGCATTAATGCCTTCGTCTTATTTGCTCTTTGCATGATTGTAAGCTTCTCTGGCTTTTAATTTATCTTTCTTACTAGAACCCTGACTAGATTTCCGCAAGTAAATTGTATTTTAATTCTACGCTGCATTTCCCTTGCATTTAGCGATCCATCTTGTCATTATTAAAATATCATTTGGTTTGACAATTACTTATAGCACAAACCGATTTATTAACTGAATTAATATTTAATTAAGATCCCCATGAGACTTGAGCTATTCTTATTTCATTCTTTCATTAATTATTTTGTGAATTAATAGCATCTCATTGCAAATATGATCATTTTTAGCAAATTTAATACTTAGCTTTGCAGTCAAATAAAATCTCCCACTCCGAGCTTATGCGAAAAGTCCATTTAATATGGTAATGCTTGCAGACTTTGGGGTGTAGGGCTCAAAACCATTGCAATATATCTTAATAAATTTCATCTTAAACTAGTTGTGTTTTTATTTATTATATTTATGACGATTGCATGCGAATTTGTATTTTGAAATGTGTTTCTTTTGTAAAGGGGTTTAGAGAGAACTACAAAGGAATTCAAGTAAAGATAAGTTCACCGAGGCTGTTCGCAGACCGTGGCCTGTGTAATGCCAAGGTTGGAATTGAGACATTGGTTCACTGTTTTCACTTCTTTCAGTGAGCCTACCCGTATTTTCTCGATTAGAAAAGTGGTGGCGTCTAAGGCATTTAACATCGTTATTTCGTTTAATAGGCCGTTGCCCTAATTAATTTCGTAATGAACCACCCCATCTCCCTGAGTATAGCCGGCAACTTTTGTTTACAGCCGATCGTAACATAGTTGGGGCAACGGATATGTGTATTTTTCCCGATCTGTGTCGTTTTCATCGTAATCAAATCGTTTAGTATTTTGGATGTTAAATTCATATCGTAAGATCGAGTTATTCTTGTGACAAACTGTCGCAAAGGTCGTTTTAGCGTTTTTGTCGTAAATACAGATTCCTACTGTAACAGTATAATAAACGATACACATTTACAATGTGGTCGTCAAAAGGGATTAAAATCGAAGTTAGTATAAAAATTCATATTTTTATACTAGGTACTTAATTAGATATATCAGAAAGTAAAACCTTTATCTTGGAATGGGATAATTATTATATGCGAAGAAAAGCAATAGAATACCTTCAAGACAAATAATTTTATTTTACCGACTACTTAGAAACAAATTTAATTGGTAAACTTGTTTCAGCTCAAGAAATTGCATTCAGCCAAGACGTCAATGGGCGATTTATTTGTTTGAAATGCAACTCCACGTATAAGCGCAAGCAGCACGTCGTCAGCCATCTTAGATACGAATGTGGTATAGAACCGAAATTTGCATGCTATGTATGTGGTCATAAGTTTAAATATGAACGATGCCTTAAATCGCATCTGAAGATGAAGCATCCTGGAAGTGTTTAAGCTTTAGCACCCATTTAATTAATTATATTTTATTTGTTCATGTAATACACTAATTTAAAATATAAGTACTTGTAAGTACTTTTATCAGTCCCATATAATATAGGTACTAGTTACTCGTAACTAGTAGATGCAATGACTCCGCCAAGGGTGAAACTGACAATGCAATCTGCCACCGATGAAGGCCGGTACCTTTTGGCTCGTCTGCGGGAACCAGCAATAATGAATGCCGTCAGGTTGTACATATCCTATCTACATGAACAACCGCAATCAGTTTGTCACGAGGGCTTCACAAATGCTTCTCTAAGGGTATTTTTAGCTTCTGAGGGCCTTCCTGTAGACGTGGAGTCGCTAAAACAATTATACTTGAAGTACTTTGAAGCGTATGGTATAGGATCTTCTACTGCATCGGCGGACCTTGCAACCTACAAATCATTTGTCTCCTCCCAACATCTTATACGCCTACAACAATCCAGGGAAAGCCATGGCAAATACTACTCGCCAAAACAAAATTTTTAATACGATCGACGTGCCCAGAAGAGCAAGTATCTTCTATCATTGACAAACATTCAGTGCCTCTCTTTTGTAATAAAAACACCAGTATTATTACTATTTTGCATGCAAATATTCAATGTATTAGAAACAAACACAATTATCTTGAATCTATCTTAACTGAACAAAATTTTGACGTGGTGATGATTAGTGAACATTGGCTTAAGGATGGAGAAAAACATTTATATACACCAAATAATTACAATCTAGCTTCTTGTTACTGCCGATTGGAGAGTGAATGTGGAGGAGTATGCATTTTTACTAGATCTGATCACGTTTTTACATCAATAAATTTCATTAATGAACTTAACAGTGAAAAACATTTTGAATGCACTGGCATTAAACTTGCTGATTTGAACTGTGTTGCGGTGGCTTTATATCGTTCACCATGTGGTAATATCGATATCTTTAAAAATAAACTTTCTCATGCTCTTGACTTAATATCTAAATATTTTAAAAATAGTAAACTAGTGTTTGGTGGCGATTTTAATATAAATTTTGCAGTTAAATCTAAGGAAAGCATCGAAATTACTAACATATTCCATTCATTTGGATTACAAAAAAATATCACCGACTTTACTAGAGTACAAAAAAATTCCAAGTCGTGTATTGACAACATCTTCACAAATTTTGAAACACAACTTGCAACTGTGGTTGAATTTCACATATCTGATCATAGATCTCAAATAATTAAATTTAACACTATTCAAAAACGGGCGACCTCTGTTTACAAAACCGTACCAAATAAAAGTTCTAGAAATAGAATCAAATTTTCAAATTACCTCTTAACTGAAGATTGGGTAGAATTATATAGAGAGTCTGACCCAACCTGCGCAGTTAATGCTTTTTATAAAGTTTTTTCATATTATCACGATTTATCTTTTCCTCCCATTAAAATTAATACAAATAACAAATGTAAAAATGCCTCTATATTTACCAATCCAGAAATAGTTTCGGCCAGGGAAGAAATAAATCGTCTTGGAAACATTTTGAAATTGAACTTGCAAAATAATGATCTTCTATCGGCTGAATTTAAACAAAAAAAATACGAATACGAACAAAAAATCTTAAAATTAAAAAAAGAAAAAATCAGTAAAGAAATCTTAGAGTCTGATAATAAACAAAGAACAATATGGAGAATAATAAAAAAAGGTGTAAACAATATCAATAGCAATGGAATGGTAAGTGTGATTTCCCCAGAATCTCACAACGACTACTTTGTGCATGTAGCCGACGATTTATTATCAAATATTCCCCCATCAAAGTACTCACACAGTGTTTATCTAAAGAAATTACCAATCAACAATGAACAATCACTCTTTTTATTTGCTGTTGAGGAATCCGAGGTAGAAGATATTATAAAGGCATTAAAAAAGTCAAAATCATTAGACCTATATAATCAATCGGTTTGTATGTACAAAGAAAATGTTTTGTGTTTAGCTGCCCCGATAGCTCATATTGCAAACATCATATTAAAGACGGGCATATTTCCTAATAAATTGAAACAAGCCAAAATTATACCTTTATATAAATCGGGTGAAATTAATGATAGATCAAATTATAGACCCATTGCACTTCTCCCCATTTTGGCCAAAATTATAGAAAAAATTATTGCAGTTCGAATTCTAAATTTCTTTGAAATCAACCATATTTTTACGGACAGACAGTTTGGGTTCAGAAAAGGAAGGGACACGTCGGGAGCCGTGCTGAATCTCATTAATTATATAACAGAATCATTGGAAAACAAAAAATCTTCCTTTGCACTATTTCTTGATTTAAGTAAGGCGTTCGACTGTGTCTCAAAAAGCATTTTACTCGATAAACTAGAGTATTACGGTTGCAGGGGAGTAACTCTAAAACTAATGTCATCCTACTTATCTGACAGATCTCAATGTGTATTTTGCAAAGGTCAGTATAGCCAGATGTCTTCAATTCAACATGGTGTCCCACAAGGAAGTGTATTGGGACCGTTATTATTTTTAATCTATGTTAACGATTTGCCTAATGCCATCCCAGTTTTCACGACTTTATTTGCAGACGATACGACCTTTGCAAACCACGTAGAAGATGAAACTCTAGTCAATCAGTTACAAACCAACATTATCAACCAAGCCTCAGATTGGTTCCAGGCAAATAAGCTTTGTTTAAACCAAAATAAAACTACCACTTTACTATTTTCAAATAAACAAAATATCTGTGAAACCGTCAAATTTTTAGGCCTTACGTTGGATAACAAACTAACTTGGCAAGCACATGTTGACAATCTTTCAATTAAGTTATCAAGAACAATTTATATAATTAGACAAATAAAAAATCGAGTAAACTTGGATGCTGCCATTACTGCATACCACGCATTATTTCATAGTGTAATGACGTACGGTCTAATAAACTGGGGTACCTCTACACATATTAAAAAAATTTTCATTGTACAAAAAAGAGCCTTGAGAGTGTTGGCGGGAGCGAGTCAGTTAGACAGCTGTAAACCATTGTTTAAAAAATATAACATATTAACGCTACCGTCAGCAATACTATATTGTAATCTATTACACATAAAAGAACATTATGGCGATTATACAAAAAACGGCGATGCCCATGGTTACGACACCCGCAGTCGAGGCGATATACAGGTTCCGCAGCAGAGACTAACGTCCACTAAACGAAGTAATTTCGGAATAGGATTATTTAATTCGCTTCCTAGTACTCTCAAAAATGCCCCAACCAAACTCTTCAAAGTTAAGCTTAAAAAACATCTTCTGGCCAATGTCTACTATGAACTTTCCGATTTCAGATTTGTTGAAAATTAAGACCGTCTTGTTTTATTGACTTTAGTATTTTTGTTGTTACTGTATTTTTCTGTAGATGACTATTTCTGTAAATGCATTGTATTTTTTTTATTTTTATATTTTTATATAACTGGAATTGTGACATATCTAAGCACCACGGTGTATATTATGATGAATAAATACTACTACTACTACTACTACTACTAATTCAAGAAACACAAAGCGGAGTTCAGATACCTAATTGTTAGTTAAGCCCTGCTCTGTGACTCAAACCTTAACAAGTTGATCAATGATAATTTAAAAAATTCCTATATAAATTATTCTGAAAAAAAAACATTTTACTCAAGAAATCACTCGCGCAGCCAGCATAGAGGGTAATGAGGTAAGACAAAACTGCAAGATACAGAAAAACATACATATGCGATTCCTGCAATAAAAAATCTGGTGTGATACAGTCACACAACTTCCTTTTACATTGATCTTATAATTTGCGAAAGTTTTATTTTTAATTTTTAAGCATTGTCAAAACTTTTCAAAAGTTAGAAATTCTACAAAAACGGTACAAAATAGAGCATTAGTACAAGATAAAAATTTTCTGCAGAATTTTAAGCTGAATTCAAAAATGTAATTTATACCGGGTGTTATATTTAAAATAGGGGTTAATAAAATAATAGACAAAAAAACAAAAGAAACCCATTTTAGAAGTATTCAACTGGAAAATCACCTATCTCACATCAATACACATTAAAAATTTAATAAAAAGTTTGAAAAAAATCGTTAGAGCAGTTTTTGAAAAAATCGAAAAAAACTAAAAAATTGCATGAGTAAACACCTACTTCCGGTTATGCGATTTTCTTCAAAAGCTTGCTGTCTCATCTACATAGGACACAAAACTTATATATGAAGTTTAAACGCCATACCTCTTTTTGTTTTTGAGATATTCTGTTCACAGGCACACAGACAGACAGACACACAGACAGACAGACAGACAGACCAATAAAAAAAATATGTTTTTTGGGATCAGGGGACTCTAAAACGTGAAGATCTGTTGGAAACTCAATTTCGAATTTTTGGGATGAATCCAATACTTCCTTTATCGTAAAAGGAAGTAAAAAAGTATTTTTTTCTACAGCCGTGATTTTAAACTGTTTCCATGGGTCATATGCGGCGTGCTTTATGTTGTCTATAAAACACGCCATTCCATTTAAAGCACGGAGTACTTTAAGAGTTCATAAAACCTTATTTGTGAAGATTAAAAGTACAGTTATTATATCGGACCGATTTGTATGCGGAGCCCCGAGTGCCCGATTGGAGAGGGGCAGAGCCCGATGGCCCCTTTGGAGAGGGGCGGAGCCCCGAGGGCCTCCTTGGAGAGGGGTGGAGCTCCAAGAGCCCCCTTGGAGAGGGGCCGAGCCCTGAGGGCCCCCTTGGAGAGGAGCCGAGCCCCGATGGCCCCCTTGGAGAGGGGCGGAGCCCGATGGCCCCCTTGGAGAGGGGCGGAGCCCTGAGGGCACCCTTGGAGAGGGGTGGAACTGCAAGAGCCCCCTTGGAGAGGGGCCGAGCCCTGAGGGCCCCCTTGGAGAGGGGCCGAGCCCCAAGGGCCCCCTTGGAGAGGAGCGGAGTCCCGAGGGCCCCCTTGGAGAGGGGTGGAGCTCCGAGGGCCGCTTTGGAGAGGGGAGAAGCCCCTAGGGCATTTAAGCTAACAAACTCCTCGGCTGTAGAAAAAATATTGAAGCCAACTCGTGTTTTACAGTTTAAAAATCTCGGTCGATCATAAAATTCTCGCTTCGCTCGAATTTTAACATGATCGACCTCGATTTTTAAATCCTCTGTAAAACACTAGTTGCCTTAATAGCTATAAAAGAACGAGATTGAGCTTTTTAATATCATACCGCGTAGAGTTATACATCTTTGAAGCATGGTAACGAAAATAAAGCAGGCGTGAGCAGGCGTTGTGATAATAAGGTTTAAATTACGTAGATTGAAATCATGCACATAAGTTCGAAACATCAGTTTACTAAAAAACATAGCAACGGTGATAATCATATACCTTCTTAACTAATAACTGATAGTCAAATACCTTCACAAACATCGCTTTGTTTGCTGAAACTACAATCGTCATAGCACCTACACTAACTGTACTTTTAATATTTATGAATAAACTGTTCAAACGTTGTTTATTGACGCGTGATGTAATCTAGCCGAATGAAACTCGTGTCTTCTTGATTATCGAATCATTTTAGTTTCCATTCCATATATTGTTTGATATATTGCCAAATATTCTATCTCCTGTACACAAAAATTATTATTTGATAGACAAGAACCTACTAGTTGCATTATATAAAATAATTACAAGCAATGTGTGACTTTAACCCATTATTCATATTAAGCCATCTTAATTTCAACAACTTGTTTGCTATACGCTCAAATATTCTAATTCCAAAAATATAACGTCAACAAGAATTTTGCACACGTTGCGTAGCTACTTGTAACGTCACGTTGGGGGATAAGCAAAATGCCAGCAAATGTTCGTCTGCATTACAACTCCCACAAGAGAAAGTAAAATTGATAAACTGGTGCAGAGCGCTAAAGGCGAAATCTGGGCTGGGCGATAGATTGGTCGACGCCAAAAGTTGAGCGATGAAAGCCGACTCGTAAAAGAAACTCATGGCTCAAAAGTGGAACCAAAATGAACAGTCTGAAGATGTCCATCAGCGAAACCGGTATTACTCCTACAAGCGATGTAAGCACACAGTGTAGCATCTTCAGTAGAATAAGGATATTGTGCAACAGGATCCAGAGCTAAATGCTAATACTTACTCCCATTTATAGCCTGCTTTACGATTAAATTGGTAACTTATTATTATCGGGATTTTAGAATTAAGCGCTGGTGGTTTCATAAAGGCAGAGTTAAAATGCTTGGAACCGATGTTTAAATCGAGGCTCTTGACTTGATAAGACCCCTTACAGGGGCGATTCTACCTGGGCTTCGTCGGTAGAACAGAATAATAGCTACGAGATATCGGCGGGAATTCACACGCTGAAAACGAGATGTTAATGCGAGAATTTACAGGGATTCTTTTAAATATACCCGATATATGATTCAAAATATTAGATGCATCGGTGCGGCGGCGTTTTGAGAAGCATGATATATCCAACAATCGTATAAATTTGCTAAATCGGGACGGTAGTGGTTTCACCAAGCAGCTACAATCACGAAACAATAGCGTTGAATTTGTTGTAGGTAATAGAATTTGTTCAAAAATTTACAAAAGTCTAGAAATACTTGTTGCTGCGACGGTAACCTCACGACTAGTGGTCATTATTAGAACAACCTTACAAAATGAGTAAATATCTTAAATCCAATACACCACTCTAATACTTGTCGCAAACATACATAATGAAAAACTTATGACACGAATCAGTGGGGAACGAACGCTTCTACAGAAACAAAAGTCTAGAAGACTTTAGAAATGCAAAGAAGAATTAGCATGTTTTATAAACCATAAACTATCACTAAACTACAATATTCCACACTTCTATAATACAATGCAACAAAATACTTAACTCTCTAATATTAAATCCAGAATGATACTGTAAAAACCATATTTTCTCGAAAAACTTTTAATACATACACGATAAATTTTGTGAATACGATTTTGAATAACAGTATGTTTATACTTATATATATCAACCAATAGTGTGATGGAGGTATGTTAATAATGTTTTTCCAATTTTCACCTCATGATATCGATGTTGTGAGAAGAGTACAAAGGCCTCCATAAAAATTCATTTTGAAACAGATCATAACAAAAAGGTATCTTTCCTTGATACACCAATCCGATGAATAACAAATACTTTTGAAAGATCAAAATATCACAAAAATAGGACTAAGGGGAACTTACATTTCAACTCGACCCATCGTAAAAACAAACACAAGTGATAATAAAGTAAACTTCTTTTTCGTATTCTTCAGCTCTCTTTAATCCATTTTTGTACATAGGCCTACTACGCTAGCGACTCCTGGTTTAGGTTAATCTTAGCCACCCGAAAATAATGTGTCTCTGTTTGCTCTATATGTCATCTGCTCATCACATTTTCGGTCTGCCTCTCCCTTTTTTGGTCATCCCTGTGCACCATTATTGAATGAGTTCCACCTCTATCCCTCTCGTAGATCCAATTGTTTGTCTGTCAATCTTTTAAGCTTTAACGTAACTCAAAGTTTTTGCTTTGTATGGCTCTTTGATTTTTATAATTCTTCGAACATCCTACATGATAAGTATCCATGTCTGTAGTCCGTATGCCGTATGTGATTATGGAAAGCACTAACTAATCCAAGCCTTGAGATATCGTAGGATGTCCCTGTTTTTGAATATCCACGGCGCCGGCGTTTCCATATTCTGAAGAAATAATTCTGTGATCGGCATATCGTAAGTGATGTATCCTCTCTCCGTTAATATTATTTTTTATTTGCACAACTGATTGTTATAATATATTTTCGAGCTAAATTACAGAGTTTTTGAGAAACATGCTGCTTGGTGCAAGCCTCTTCGTGTTGATATTCCATATATGTTTTCTTTAGTTGCTGATTTGGAGATATAGGTATTCAGATTGGTGGCAGAAAATGTGAACATAGGCAGTCAAAAAGTTAGAATACAGTTTATGGGCTTTGTATGCGTTAGACAGAAATACACATATATGATTTAAAATGCGGTATCCTAGGATTCGGTGTTTTCTGAATACAAAACACTTTCATTTTGCGGATGCCAGATATTAATTGGATATATGTCTATTTCTGTCTAACTCATACAAAGCCCATAAACTGTATTCTAGCACATTTGACTACCTACGTTCGCATTTTCTGCCACCAATCTGTATACAGGGTGAGGCACATAAAGTGTTACAGAGCAATATCACTCAAACTATTGTTCACATCCAAAAATGTTTCAGACAAAAGTTTCAGTGTTCGAGAAGGCCGTAATACTGGACCACCCTATTTTTTTATCGGTGGAGGCGCTGAAACTACGTCAAGGTCAACTCCACTTTTTTAAATGGAACCATGTATTTTTTTTTCGATGACATTATTACCGATTTGAAGACAAATTCAGCGACCTGAAACACAAGGTCATTCTAGTCACGAAAAGTATGAAAATAGTCGAAAAATGGAAAAATTCAACAGTGCAACAAACACGAGTCAACACGACGGTGCACCACCCCATTATGCTCTGTGTTTAAGACAAGTGATGAATGAGTTTTTTGGCGAAAAGTGGATAGGACGAGGCGGTCCTGTAGCTTGGCCACCTCGATCGCCAGATCTAACATCAGCAGATTACTTTTTATGGGGTTTTGTCAAAGATCGCGTAATGGCGGTAGCACCTACCACGCCTGACGACATGAAAGACAGAATACGACGAGCATGTACCGAAATTACACCACAAATGTTAGCTGAAGTTAGACGGTCTTTTCATCAGCGAATTAACAAGTGCTTAGAAGTCGAGGGTCATCACTTCGAGCATCTTCTGTAGGTAGAACCAAACCAAGGTTAGTGGATCCTTTGAAAGTGATTATTCCGATATTTTTCGATTTTTTGACTATCTTCATACTTTGCTAACTAGAATGACCTTATGTTGCAGGTAGCTGATTTTGTCTTAAAATCGGTAATAATGTCATCGAAAAAAAAATACATAGTTCCATTTAAAAATATGGAGTTGACCTTGACGTAGCTTCAGCGCCTCCACCGATAAAAAATAGGGTGGTCCAGTATGACGGCCTTCTCGAACACTGAAACTTTTGTCTGAAACATTTTTGGATATGATCAATAGTTTGAGTACTATTGCTCTGTAGCACTTTATGTGCCTCACCCTGTATATTGTGAAGTGAAAAAATCGCCTTCCGCGATTTCTTCAGATCTTCAGATCGTTCCTAGCTAACGAAAAACGGGTTTTCTCAATTCCTTCTGTCTGTTTGTCTGTCTGTCTGTTGCCGGCATAACTCAGAAACAAGTTTTTGGAGGAAGACGATCTTTTTCATGAGGTTTATATGCCTTCCTGACATGAAATCGAAAAATGTCTGTAAAATATATACAGGGTGAGCATCTTAACAAGATAACATTTCGCCATTTGTGTTTTATTCAAAAACTATTACTTAAATATAAGTAATATTTTGCACATAACTCAGGTTTTTATCCTTAACGAAAAAGGAAATATTTTGGTCTCAACATATACAGGGTGAGTACCTTAAGAAATAAAATATGTGTAATTTTGCTTCAACAGAAACAGATATAAGTAATAATGTCCGCATAGCTCAGGTTTTACCCTTGACGAAACTGGGAACCAACAGATACAGGGTAAATGTTATAAAAAAGGGTCAACAATAAATGCGTTGTATTTAAGGCAGTCGGATCTCACCTATGGGAGGCGGTTATTGAAATCGCATTCGCAGGCGCTGAAGTTCGAATTCCATCGCCGGAAACGTTTTTTATTTGAAAATTAATATAATTCGAATTTGTAAATGTTTGCTTTACTGTTTCAGTATTACCACTGACGCGAATAGATTTTTACTCCTATTTGCCTTTGATTTTTAAAATTGTTCAGTGTCACAACGTCCACTTGCGAGGAAAGGTCTGAGTAAATTTTCTTTACAAATTTTTAATAATACAATAGAGGAAGCGTTGTTTCACTGGGAATGGATTTTTCGTAGTTCTACAGTGATTTCATCTCTTCCTTATCTCTTGTTGTTTTTAAGTTTTTTCAAGCACTCTTACTCCTTTATCGTATATTTTTGGCATATTTTCTGAGATGACGTTTAGCACTTCCTGTAGAATATGTCTTAGTGTATCTGTAGAGGTGAACTATCAACATAATAATTAGTTTATGCCTTAATAATAAGACATATTGAACACAGGCAGCTACAACTGATGAAAATTTCATTTATGAATTGTTTATAGTATATTATATTCTCTAGCTTTCACTAGCGATCATTCAATATTCGTTTCAATTCATGGTTAATTCGCCCAAGGTTTAATTAACTGCAATACAACTAAACAGATTCACTCGAAATTAATACTCAATAATTCTCTTCATCTAGGCAGTATTTTACATCCAACGACAGGATTAGCTACCGTTATATTATCAATAACAATCGAATGATAGAGTTTATTGGATTCGTCGTATTTATGCTTTCTTAAATTAACATTATATCTATGCAAAATAAATACATTATCTTCCAGATATCTTCTTGAAAGATTGATATTACAGATTTTCAAACAATAAGTTATATATTAGATTATTTTATTAGTTGCTGACAATTAAATTCGTTATTATACATGTGTAAAAGGTTTTGTAGTATAACTTTTATGCAAGTTTTAAATTTAATTTAACGTGTAAACTATGTTAGCAACGCATTGGCTTAAAATGTATTGGTATGTTATGATATGATATGTTATACTAATAAATGAGTTTACAAATCTCAAAGTGGAATAAAATGACTAAATTGATTACAGTGACTCTTATCTCATGGGTCGGGTCTCTACATCCTAGCAAGTATCAATCAATTATAGGAACTAATTCAAATACATTTGCCATCAAATTCAATATTTGGGCCCATTTATAATTTTAAAAAACTAAAACACATTTAACTACTGGGATCATTTCTATTCGGGAACAGTTCAGTTCTACGTAATTACACGTTTTCCTAAGCGACAACAAAAGCGTAAGTAAATAAACGCCACACAACAAAACACTTAAGGGACGCTTTTGCCGGAAGTTGATATAAAATAGAAGCCACTTCACAATTTTAAGAATAATGCTTTCTAGAATCACTTTCCTGACCTACTCTGCTGCTTCTGCGACGTATAATAGGGCTCCAAAGAAGCTAGCAGCAAATGCCAAGTCGCTGTAGACCCCTGCGCTGATGAATATGGTTGTAATGACCCACACACGTGGCTTGGTTGGCGCTGGCTCTTTCCCGGGTGCTACTCAACAACACTCAGTTCTTTGCCCCGTTCTAGGGCTCCAAATTGCTCCAGGACAAAATCACTGCATCGTTCAAACTCGCCTTAGGTTTCAATTACTCTACTTGCTCGTCCAAAAACTGCCTCAGAAATCCCAACTACTATTCGACCAACTTCGAAGCACTATTTTATCTGGGCGGAAGCATTACTACCATCACCAACCAAACTTCCACAGTTTACACAAGACGCTACCAATGAATTATACAACTTTTAATAAAAACTGGGGTATTTATTTATTGATAATTTAAGTTTAAATTGGGGAAGCTAAACAGAACAACCATCAAACTTGGCTTCTTCTCTCCAATTGTTTACATATTTTATTGTTGTCATCACAATCCAAAGTCTACTCTGATTACATTTGTACTCTGCAAAAGCTAATATGATTTCAATACAGTTTTGAACAAAATTATTGTCATATTTTAATATTAGTTGACATTCATGAAATGTTATTAATTACAGTAATAATTATGGAGGCTTAAAATTGTATTCATAGCAGTATATATGTATAGTTTGTAGTCAAATTACTCAATTTTTCGATAAAATATAAGGAAAACTGGAAATGAAAACTCTGTCGTTTTTACTTTCCTTGTCTAAAATACGAAGGAAATATTGTAATCACAAAAAAATCATTTTGCGAGATTTCTTCAGGTTTTCAAGTTTCATGGTCTCTAGATGGAGAAAAACAGGTTTTTTAAATTCCATATCTTTCTCTGTCTGTTGCCGGTCAAAACCTAGTTGTTGAAGGGGAACGATATTTTCCATGCAGATTATACAGGGTGATTCACGAATAGTGTCCGATTTAGCGCCTTTGTTCCTGCAACAAAAATTACTCTCTCATAGAATACTTCGCTGTTTTTCACTTTGAATACAATTTTGTGATCATGATTTCATAAAAATGAAACAAGTGTAAATCAAATGTGCCAATCAAATTGTGTTGCAGAAAAAACGGTGTTAAATCAGACACTACGAAAATCATCCTGGATGTCTAACTGGCATAAAACCGAGAAAATTTCGGAGAAAATCATACAGAGTAAGCACCTTAAAAAAATAAAAAAATTTGTTAATTTTTGCTTTAACAAAGAAACAAATAAAATTAATAATTTGCACATAACGTAGGCTTTACCATTATCGAAAATGATACTTTATCTGTTGGTTATAAATGAGAGAAAAAGGGTCACAAAAATGCATTCTATATAAGTCAGCCTCAAGGAAATGATGTGACAGGTGCTCCGTGGGCTTGCGGCATATTGTCAAACGTTTGGATCCCATTTGCAGGCGCTGCGGTTCGAATCCCGCCAGTAATTGTTTTATTATTTGAAAATGGATGTAATTCGCATTGCGAAGTGCTTCCTTTAATAGGAAGGTGGACCGTCATGTTTATAGCGGGGATGCCTTGATATAAAGTAATAAAATTATATAGTCTTCTTCACGAATTTTATTGTAATACTGTAGGTAGAAACATGTTTCGAAACCAAACTGGTTTCATCATCAGGCCATAATGATCATGGATAAAAATAATAATCGGGGACCATGTTAAAAGTAAGGTTAAAATTAAAAAGGTTGAAAACAAGATTGAAAAAGCTTAAAAACACAAACCACATAGGGATGTAACTAATTAACCACCAAACTACATTATAAAAATCATTGTACTGGTTAAAATATAATAACTAAAATTTTAAAATTTACGAAGTGAACGTCATTGAAGATGGTTCCCACTCAAGTTATAGCCTGATGATGAAACCAGTGTGGTTTCGAAACATATTGCTACCTACATTATTACAATAAAATTCGTAGAGAAGACTATACGGTTTTATTGCTTCGTACTTCCTTTAATTGTTTCAGTATTATTAGAAACCTGAAAACATTTTTACACCTAGTTTTCTTTAAATGTTAAAATTCTTTAACGTCACAACGGCTACTTGCGAGAGAAGTTCTGAGTAAAGTCCTATAAAATTGTTTTAGTTCTTCAGTACTTTAACGTGAAACAACAACATCTAACATTTGACATGAATAACAGAAGGTGAAAATGTCGATCTATAATTGTTTATTTAATTTTTATGCATTAATAAGTACAATGAAGCCTAAATGATTACAATATTTACAGTGTCGATAATACTTTGCCCAAAATTACTAAGAAACTGTTAATTTTGTGAGTTGGGTATTAATTAAAATTATCATATAAACTGATCTACACTGTGCGAGAGACTAACCGTCACCAACTTCATTCCATTAACAGCTTTGATTCGCGCGATGATAACGCTTTCATTTTTGCTTAAATGTCACTTCAATTTGTTGTTTACAAGTCATGGGAAGAATATTGTTGTAAGGGAAAACCAAAAATGATATTGACCTTGGAGTTTAAGCTCAACAGTGTAGAGGAGAGTTGGTATGTTTGGGAATTGAATTCTTTTCAAAATTATGCCATTTTTCCGGAAAATTTTAATGCTGAGCTGAGGTACAGTTATTGTGTAAGATTTTTTTAGGTTGGAAAGAAAAAAATTCTAAAGTCTCATTCATCTATTTTCATCAATAAAAATATTGCATTTTATCCCAAACATCCCATTTACTGGTATGTGTGGAACAACATTTGAGTATGTTTGGGACATTGTAAAATATGCTAAAAATACAAGTAAACATAAAAAATTAAATATGAGTACATTGATTTTATTCAAAATTCCTAACGATTTACAATGAACAGGCTATACACCAGTTTATCGGAAATTTAAAACAAATTTAGGTACACTGTTAATATTAAAAGAATAACAATTATTAAGTGTTTAGTTATTTGCAGGAGTAAACATTGTAACAATTTGTAGTACATCCTTGTTGGCAATCTTTTAGGTATCAACCATTACCGGATATAAAAATACATTCTTAAAATCTAACACACCGGAGAATTATTATCTTCAGTCATAAATTTGACAATTACAATCATTCTGATGCAAGTTTTCGTTGCATTCATGAAAGTCTCAGAATCAACTTCAACACAAGTGGTGAATCGTCGATTTCCTCATAAATAACGTCTTGAATTTCTTCTTCTGATAAAGAGCTTGAATGGCAGTTTGTCTTGTTTACTTTTTGTTTTTCAGTCTTCTCCTCAAACACTTTCTTCACGTTTCTTTCAATATCTTCGTATTCAGCGTTATTTTAAGATGCTCTCGATTTTTTGTTTCTCTAGGGTACTGGTCAAAATTCTTGTGCGTCCGGGTTCTCTCACTCCGTTACGTTTCCTTCTTAGAGCTGCTAATGGAAAAGGTCTTATCATTTCTGGAGATTTGATATTAGACTAATTGCAAGGTATTCCAGTATTGACATTTGAACTACTTGGGCAAAAATCTGAAGAAGGGGTTACCTTCGGGATGACTAACAACAGGTTCTTGGTTTGTATCTGGTAGATTAATTGTAGAACTACCACATCCGATTGTTTGGTTAGGATCTGGACAGTCAGTAACCAAAGAAGATAGAAAACCCACGTCGGTAAATACATCTTCATTATATGGATAAATGCCAGATTTACAAAAACTGCTGAAGAGAATGCACTTTCTACTAGTTCACTTACTTCATAGATCGTAATGATTTTTCACGGATTATTAATTAACTATTTTTCACCTCCATTATTTAAAAAAAAACTGAAATGGAAAAATACGTATACATCTAATCGTTGAATTTTATAACTGCAATGAGCAGGTAGCCTTAATAAATTAATTCCATTTTCTCTTGCAAAATTTATAGCATCAAGGGAAACATGAGACTCGTGATTATCATAAATGATTATTCACATGGTTTCGCATAGAAAGCAAAATGTTTCATATATTCAAGATTGTGATATTCACCCATCCTGATGGATTTGCATTTGGCTCCACAGGAGCACTCTTGAACATACAGTCTTTAAATTTCAGACTGGAGGAAAGATAAAAAAAGGAAGAGCAGAATTTCCAAGGGTATTTATGGTACAACAGACAATCACCAAACTACCTCTTCCTTCAAAGGTAACATTTCCCACCTGTTTTTTGCCTTTTTAGTTACAATTCTATCTAGATTCTGAACTGTGACCACACCAGTTTCATCGATATTGTGTGTCTTTCATACAGTTGCTTCAATTTGGCAAAATGGCAAATTTACATATCAGAATTGACCACACGGTACTTAGGTAATTGATGCAGGTATGTGTGGGACATGTCCCAAACACACCTCAATTTACATGTCCCAAGCAGCCCTTCTCCAAATGAATGCATTTTTTAGTTATCCCACAAAATGAGGTTATGTTACCCCGTCAATTTCCCTCTCAACTTGAAATATATATAGTTCAAACTAGTATATTTATAACAGGCAGATACTACAGCATATGTAATTATAATAATATTTACACGACATATCACACAATCACTTTTGAAGGCTAAAACATACAACTTTTGTTAACTTCCCAATAACACATCTGAGCACCTCGAAAATTCGTAGTATAACCTGTAACAGCTGACAGTATGTCCGAACATAAAAATAAAGTGGCAAATACGAATATAACAAGATTAGGAGAGCTCTGTCGCACACCTACCAATGTCCCAAACATACCAACTCCCCCCTACCTAATTATTTGCTATTGTTCGCTAGCTGTAGTCTTAATGTGAACAAAATGTTTGTGTATCGTATCATCAATTGTTATAATGTTATTGGCAGCTTCATAAAACGTAATAATGGCGGACCAAAGCGAACAACAACTTCCCGAAAGGTGATGGTCCAAAATTAGTAAAATCAGAAGCAGAGAGCAAGACGTCTCAACATCTCGAACTGGAGCATTCGCTAGATATTGAAAAATAAACTTCAACTCAAGCCCTACAACATAAAAATAATTCAAGGCTTAACGCAGTTTAAGAAAAAATTCCGACTTGAAATATCGTAGGTACTTCTAACGGAAGCGAGACTTCGTCTTCTCGGATGAGAAATCTTTCACCGTTCAGCAATGCGTAAACAAACAAAACGACAATATTTGATGGGAGGGAAAGTCCAACGATAAGATGGAGCAAAGAGTTGTAATTCGAAGGTAAACATTGGCTGCTGTCATGGTTTGGGCCTGCTTGTCCGTTGAAGGTCGTTTTGCTCTCGTTTGGTTCGATCAGGGCGTTAAGGTCAACAAGAGTGTATATAGTGAAAAGGTCTTAAAATAAGCATTGTTACTATGGGCACATAAACAATTCCGGACCAGATCATGGACGTTCCAGCAGGGCTGAGCGTCGTCCTACAAAGTCCGTGAAAATCTAAAATTTCTTGGTGAAAACGTTCCCGGATTTATTTTGGCGGACATTTGCCCACAGATTCACCAGACGCTAATCATCTGGATTTTCCCATCTGGAGTATTTTGTAGGCCAAGGTGTTATCTAAAACACACCAAAGTTTGGAGGAGCTCAAGGCATGTCTTCGCCGAGAGTAACAGCAAAACTGTAGTCCCACATTCGTGCAGCTTGCGATACTTTCATCAGTAGACCATCATCAAAGCCAAAGGTGAGTGATTATATCGAACAATGAACTTTTGTTTTTTAAAATAAAAATGTTTGTTAATATTTTAAGAAAGTTTCAAACAAAAATATGAAATATTGACATATTTATGGCGTTTTTACTTCTATCGTCTAAAAGACGAAGGAAGATCTTTACATTTCAGGGTCCCTAGATGACGAAAATCAGGTTTTCTCAATTCCGTCTGTCTGTCTCTGTCTGTCTGTTGGCGGTATAACTCAAAAACTATTTGTCGGAGGAAGACAATATTTTGCATGCACATTATATATTGTTATGGTATTGGTACAGGGGTCTAAAAATCAGATTAATAAGATTAAAATAATACAGTATTAAAATTTATAAAGATGAATTGAGATGTGAAATGGATACCAAATTATTAAAATCCATTTAGAAAAGAAAGAAATTAGAATTTATAATTTAATTAAATGAAGCCAATTGAGAAACAGTAGGATTTTAACTTAATTTAATATCTGAAATGAAATCGGAAGTTACTGAAAAATACTTTTTCGAAAAATACTATTTAACATAGTAGGTATTAATCAAATAATAAAGCTTTAATTGTGTGTTGGACTGAAAATAATAAGCTAGATCGCTAAGAAGATAGTTTTTTATTGATAAGAAAAAAATTTCAAAATCAAAATCATGTAATACAATTTTGTAAAATTTGAAATTAAGAAATAAACCCTTTTAGAGGGGTTTTTCAAATAAATATTTGGCATAATAAAAGAGTTAAAGTTACATACAAATTGGCGTTATGAAGAAGACTACAAACTAAAATATTAAAAGAAGAACATTAGAAAACTAGATAAATGGATACTAGAATGTGGTGAGAAAAGCAATTTAATACAATTATAATCTACAAAGACAAATAAAAATTAGGGAATGTGAATTGATTTTATTGTGGAATTACATTTTCATCAACTGAATTGGATGACAAGGAACGCTTTACAAGGGAAGAAGATTACATCGACATCTTTAGCACAGTAAGCAGATTTGTGGGGCTTGTGATCTCTGGTGGCTTGCCTCTGGTCAAGATTCGTGGTGCTGGGTTGTAGCAGAATTCATATACCGTGTGTCCACAGGAGGACGCACCATAGGGATAACCAAATAGAATAGAAAGATAGGCTAATGTTGTGCTCGCCGGCACGCTAACACGTTGTTTTGTGGCTTCTGACTCGCCACTGTATGAAACAATATTGTTATACATGGTACAAGAAAAGGATCGGTGGTCATAGCACTGGTTGATATTTATATTCTATTAGCATTATCTTATCTCTATGGTGCGTACTCCTGTGGACACACGGTATGTGATTTGGTTGAACATTAAAGTTACGCATCTGCGGATGAGGTCTATTTGTATGCATACTGTGGTGAAGCTGTAAAAGCTTATTCCTGTGGCAAACTAAGTTCCTGTGTTGATTTGGATCCGGATTTTGGACATCTTGACAGTTGGTTGTCAGTTGAGGCCTTCGCCGTGGATTTGAGTGGAGCAGTTTTGTAGCGTTTTCAGTTGCAGAGTCGGACGTATTGAGTTTAGCAGAGGAGAGTGCTAAGTTTAATAAAAGGTAACAGAATCCAGATAATTTAAAATAAGAACTGAAATAAAATAAAGAGAAAAGTGAGTTAATTTTAATTTAGGATGTACTTACTATTTGAGAATGTTGTATGACAAATGTAACGATGAATTATTTTTAATTGAATTTTCAAAACTAGTTTGAAGTGGCAGTTGACAGAAGTTTTAAGTTGTCATAATAATATATAAAAAAAATTTAGGTGGCAACGCGAGTAACCGAAACATCGGCTCCGTTACACGGTGAAGTTTATAAAGTTTTTAGAAAGTGTAAGAGGGATTTTAGTAGTGTAAAAGGTGAAGTAATTAACAAATAAGGATAAGAAGTGTAAAGTGAGTGAAAAAATCTGCAAAACCGTAAGTATATGGACACAGAAGGATCTTAACCTAAATAATACGTGGAGGGCGTGCGAAATAACATAAATTTACGAAAGTGAGACCGATACGTGTATAAAACTGAATGCGCTGACCCGGGGCGATAGTGATAAGTGATTGATAAAAGCACTGCACTCGGTTATTTATAAACAGGTCAGCGACGCCCAAAAATAAGTAAATAAATAAGCACTGAATTCTAACCAATCTCGTAAATACGTAAACAAATACGGAATACCGAAGGATAACCAACGTAATTAAAATATTTAAAGATGAAAACAAAGCTAATACCTAGAACAAAGTAACTGCAACAGCAAAAGGGACTAGCACCGAAAGCGACTTAACGGATGGAGACAAAGTAAATAAGAAAAGAATAATCAGTGAATTAGGTAGTGAAGAAGAACAAGTAGCGTTTAGTAAAAATAGAAAGGTAACCAGAACGCCGGTCAAAATGACGCAAAAAAATGAAAACAATGCAAAACTGGACAAGATGTTAATAATGTTAGAAAACCTAACAGGAGAGGTAAGCCGAATAAGAGAGGAGCAAACTAAATACCACGCCGAACTTGAGAAGCTAAAGAAAGAAAATGAGAAACTAAAAAACGAAAACATTGAAATAAAAAAGGACTGCGAGGAAATTAAAGAAAGGATGCGTGAGACTAATAATAGGTTAGAATACCTAGAGAAGGAGAAGAAGAGGAATAACATAGTAATAACCGGCCTAACCATGAACTCAAATGACCCAGAGGAAATTAAAACGAGAACGTCTGAATTTTTAAAAAAATACCTGGACATTGAAGTAGTGATCAAGGCAGCGCACAAAATGGGAGCAAAAAGATGCCGAAAATCAAGAAGAGAAAAAGAAAGTAATGCTGAATAAGAAGAAACTGAAAAGCAAAGAAGACGAGGTGATATACATAAATAATGACCTAACAAAACAGGAAATTGATATCGATAAGCAAATCAGAAAACGAGCCTCGGAAGAGAAAAAGCAAGGAAGGAGGGTCACAAAAGGGTACCAAAAACTGATAATAGATGGTACGGAATGGAAATGGAACCATAGAAACAGAGATCTAGAAGTGAGGGTGGATGGAACATACCATACTCCTAGAGATCCAAAAAACTAATTAACAAAAGGATAGGTCATATGACGACGAAATTGGCAACGGAAAAGGACATGGAAAAGGTAAATACAATAAAACAGAATTACATGATAAAAAAGGAAAGTGTCGAGAACAGAAGAGAAAAGTGGAAACTGGGGGTATGGAATGTACAGAGTATAAATGGGAAAGAAAACGAATTAGTGCAAGAATTCGAGGAAAGTAACTTAGAAATAATGGGTATAACAGAAACGAAAAAAAAGGGCCAAGGAACTGTAAGTTTAAGAAATGGCCACCTCCTGCTATATAGTGGCGTGCAGACACACGAGCGAGCTATGGCAGGAGTGGGAATTGTAATTAATAAGCAACATATACAATACATAAAGAGTTGGAAATTTATCAGCGAGAGACTGATAAGAGTAGATGTAAAAAGGGAGGATATAGAGGAGGTACTGACATTACTAGTGGCATATGGACCATCAGAAAACGAGAAAAAAGTACATAAAGATGAATTTTGGGAGATATTACAAGAAGAGAAAGACACAGTGCACAATAAAATAATTATTATAGGGGATTTTAATGGAAGGGTTGGAAGCAGTAACACAAGAGGATACCCAGTGGGTCAATATGGTGAAGATATCAGTAATAATAATAACAATGGGCAAAGAATAATAGAGTTTTGTTTGAATAATGATATGATAGTAAGTAATACCTTTTTTAAACATAAAGATATACATAAATATACCAGAGTGAGGTCCAGTCGGAACGAGAAATCCATTATTGACCTAATACTAATAGAAAAGCAGCAAAAACGGTTAGTGAACGATGTTAGAGTCTTCAGAGGAAGAGAAATTGGTAGTGATCATTATCTAGTACAAATGGAAATGAAGAGAGAAAGTAATAATATCCATGAAGGTCCCAGAATTGAAAATCGTACATACAGCTACCCAAGTATAAAAGCCTATAAATTGTTACAGCCTGAAACAAAATTTAAATATGCAAACGCAGTAAGAAAGAAGCTTAATAATAAATATTGGGAAAGCATAAACGACGTAGAACCATTGTGGAATATGTTTAAAACAGTGATCAGAGAGGCAGCTGAAGAGGTATGTGGAAAAACGACAAAGAGACAAAACAACAGTACCACCTGGTGGAGCGGTGAAATAAAAGCTGAAGTCGGAAAAAAAAAGAAGCTATGGAAAAGATATCATAGTAACAGGACTGAAGAAAATTATAGATTATACAAGGAGAAAAGAGTAATAGTAAAAGATAAAATCAAGGAGGCGAAACAGAAGACCTGGGAAGAACTAGGAAATAGGCTAGAAAGAGACAGACAAGGAAACTCGAAACTCCTTTACCGCACTTTAAAAAATCTAAGAAAAGACAAAAACGGGGGATTAAAGTACACAATGGACAAAGAGGGCAATTTAATAACAGACAGTATAAAAACTGTAGAAAGATGGAGGGAGTATTTCTACGAGTTGCTAGAAGGAAACATAGAAAGAGAAAATTATAATAATGAAAGCAGTAATGAAAACGAAGAACAACAAGAAGCGTTTAAAAAATGGAAAAGCTGCAGGACAGGATAACTTAAAAGCTGAAATGCTCAAATATATGGGCACGGAAGGAAGAGCCTGCCTATATAAATTAATTAACTTATCATGGAAAACAGGCGTGATACCACGAGATTGGACGATAGCAATAATACTACCAATACCGAAGAAAGGAGATACAAAAAATTGCTCGAATTACAGAGGTATTTCTATATTAAGTGTGGCTAGTAAGGTGTATGAAATAATTATTGAGAGAAGACTAAGACAACAAACAGAAGCAACAATTGATGATAATCAGTGCGGCTTCAGACCAGAAAGAGGAGCAATAGACCTAATATTCAGCCTTAGGCAACTAGTCGAGAAAACAACAGCTCACAATAGTAAATTATACTTATGCTTTATCGACCTTAGTAAGGCGTTCGACAGCTGCCCTCGAGAAAAAATATGGGAAATACTGCATAATAGAGGAGTTAATAGAAGTCTAGTGAGAGCTATCAAGAGCTTATACCTAACCACCAGAAATGTAGTAAGAACCAATAACCTGACCTCAACCGAATTTGTCACAACCAAAGGGGTCAGACAGGGGGGAGTCCTGAGTCCACTCCTGTTTATCCTATTAATGGATGAATTATACAAGTCATGTAGACAAAGGTTAAAAACAGCAAGAGTAGGGGTCTATAATTTACAACAAGTTTACGTATCTGAGATGTTGTATGCGGATGACTTGGTGATAGTGGCAAATAAAGAAGAAGACCTGCAAAACAATGTAACAGTGTGGAACGAACAACTAAGATCTACAGATATGAATATTAATATAGATAAAACGGAAACAATGGTAATAGGAAAGGATAAACAGGAAATAGAAATAATGATAAACAACATAAAAGTGAAACAAGTAGAAGAGTTCAAATATTTGGGCTCAATCATAAGTGCAGGAGGCAGTTTAGAAGCAGAAATTAACAACAGGATCAAGAGTGGTAACAAATTGTATTATGCACTGAACAAAACATTTATAAGGAAAAAAGAAGTAAGCAATGCCACAAAAGGGAAAATATTTAACACCATATATGTGCCAGTTTTAACGTACGGTAGTGAGACTTGGGCTATGAGCGACAGGGATAGAAGTAGAATTCAAGCATGTGAAATGCGTTATCTTAGATCTGCAGCGGGAATTACGAGGAAAGATCGTATTAACAATAATGTGATACGTGAGTGGTTTGGGGTTAACTCAGTGCAATCAACATTAAAGTCGCGTCAATTAACGTGGTTCGGTCACGTAGTGAGAATGAATGAGAATAGAAAGGTTAAAATAATATGGAGGACTGCAGTTGACAAGAAAAAGAAAAGGGGCAGACCAAATAGGAGTTGGAATAATGAGGTAGCCAAGGAGCTCCAGGAAAGAGGGATACAGTGGAGACAAGCGGAACTATTAGCAAATGATCGTCGTGGATGGAGGAACTTCTGCCGCGACACCTCGACACCGTAAGGTAGAAGAGGATCGATTATGTATGTATGTATGTATGTAATTTCAGAATATAAGCAATCTAGATTAAAAAGAACCCAATCTGATTTAAAGTCAAGTGTATCTACTGGGGCTAGCAGAATAGTTATTTAGACCACAAGTGTTAGAAGTGCAACTTTTTTTCACAAGTGTGCAGGGTTATTAAACGAGGCGCAGCCGAGTTTAATATTCCACACGCCTGAAAAATAAGCACGCTAACACGAGTTGTCTATAAGATTTTTTTAAATTTCATTAAATATTCAAATCCAAGCCTATTTTGTATAGAATTGTATTTGCCTTCATTTTAGTCAAGTGCGTTGGTCAGTTCTGGTAACTAAGGAAACGTCTATTGGTAACTAAGGAAACGTCCAATTAGAATCATTTATTCCTAAATTAAAAACCACGACCTGCTGAATTGTTTGACAAACGTCACTGTGCTGAATTGTTTGACAAACGTCACTGTGCTGAATTGTTTGACAAAAGTTACTGTATACGGCCTGGGCATATGTGAAGTTTCGCGATTCTCCGCAGAGCGCTGTATACCCATGAGCGGGAATTTCAAATTTGTAATGTAACATCAGTTACTACGTTGACTACAATGCAAATATTTGATTAAATTTTACGTTTCTTACAATTCTACAACAATAATATAACCCTCCCGTGTATTTTTTACTTAAATTTTCTATTGTGCTTCAGTTTCCTGCTAGTTTTTTCGTGTGTTTTCTCATTTACATTATTTACGTTCACAGTATAATTTCTTGATTAATTTATTCGTTATTATTGCTTATGATTTCGTTTAGTATTGTTAAAATAGAAAGCGGTTCTACTACGTGCAAATATACCAATTGGGGCAGATCTTATCATGAATTTACCTCCAACTAAGTTTTACGAAGGAAACGGTCTGAAAGCTAAATTTAAATTATCGTACTGGTGCTTCAAACAAAGTACCTTTTTAGCGATTTCTATTTTTATTTAAATAGGTATCCATAAACAGCGGGAAAGAATTGTTAGTTGTAGCTTTCAAAAAAGGTGTTTCCGAGTAACTACTTCTGGACGAAGACTATAAAATAACATTGCACTTCCTTTAGTACATTTTTAAGTACTACATTTACAGATAGATATCTAATAAAACAAATAACTTTTAAATGTTTAATTTTAATTTTTTTACAATAAATTACACATAAACTTACAACCTTGCAATAAGACACAGAATAAAATACTTCATTACTATTACAACCTAGAACATCTTCCAAATTTGTAAGAAATGCAATTATCTGCATATCATGTGCTATTTTAGATGAAATGTGTGAGCTATCCAAAAAATACCTGCCTGAAAGTATGAATCCGTCTTCAACTACGAATTCTTGGTGTTCCACACCTCTCTCAAGAAAAATATTAAAACTGTAGATGTCTAACGTACTTACACGATAAATATTAGATTACACTATTCATATTTATATTACATTCAAAACAATAGGTCCTTATCCTACTGATACTTCATTTAAAAAATCATTTCTAAACACGAATTAGTCTTGACAGCCGTTGTCATTTAAATGTCATCGTGGGTATGTGGAGCCAAACGGCCAAAATTGGCGTTTTCTCCGAAATAAAAACAACAATGGATTTCAAAAAAATTCCCAGGCCGTGTAAAGTGACATTTTCACACAATTCAGCAGGCCGTGTTAAAAACAAAGTATCACTTTTTTATACTGAGTGAAAAAAGTGGCACTTTACACACCGAAATTAATTTTAAAAAAAGCCTACTTTTTTAAATGGAATTTAAAAAAATAATTTTAATTATCCAATATAAATAAATAGGCCAATTAAATTAATTAAAATTCAATTGTAATATAACATAACATAAGTTGGGCATACAAAGTAGAGTTAATCACCTTAACAATATCTACCTGGCGTGAAACCGAGAAAATTTCAGATAAATATATACAGGGTGAGCACCTTAACAAAATAAAATTTTGTTTATTTTTTATTTAATTTAGCAAGAAATACAAGTAATAATTTTTACATAGTGCAGGCTTTATTCTTACCAAAAATGGACCCCAATAGATACAGAATAAATGTTGTACGATACAAAAAGGAGCAACAAATTCGTGCGTTACTTAATACAGCTGGAACGCAGGAATTCAAAGGATCGGTGCTGCGTAGCTCAGGTAGAAGGTCCCGTTCCTTTGCAATACCCCATAAAACGTTCGGACTGCATTCGCGGTCCGCCTGCTCTTCGAATTCGACCACCGGTAACGTTTTTTTATTTGAAAATGTATTTAATTTATTAAAAACGTACTCCTAACTTAATTTCATTATTAAAATTATCTAATGTCACAATGTCGACGAGGGAAATTCTGGGTAAAGCATTTTACAGAATTTTTTATTAGTAACAGTTGGTTCCTCGCACCCTGTATAAGATATTAGGTTTTTGGGAATAGCCTTTCAGCAGCTTACTATCTCAAAGAATGCCACCATCTGGGTTCTAGGGTCAAATTCTGATAAATCGAATAATGGGCAGCAGTATATAGAAGGGTTTGCAAATTTGGTCTTTCTCTCTGAACGCATCTGCATTTAACGTCAGTCGAATTAAAGTTAATATTGTTGTTTCCCATCTTGTGCTTGTATACGTTTGCATATTAAATGAGTTTTTTTTATTAATTTACTCCGTATTTTATTTATGTAGGTGTGAGCGAAGCAATAAGATAAAGCTTCTTATAACATTGTATGTAACTATATTGTTTTATCCTTTGCCCATTATTTATTTGTTTTCCTACAAAAACCTCTTAACAGCTTGGGGAAATATGTAACTACTTTTGTCTTTGTCTGATTAAATTCATATTGAAATCGCAGATAGTTGTAATGCGTATTTCATTCAACATGGTGGTAGAGATGGTGGTGTTCCTTTTCCTTTACGCTTAAATAGTCTCGTAATTCCTGAAGAAGCTATCCAGCCGTACGCAATATATTTTACCTAATAATCCAGTTCACAATTTTACAATTATTGTTGGCTTGAATTAGAAAAATGAAACATCAATAACATTTAGTTATCTAATTCGTAATTAAGTTTCATCCTCTAAAGCACCTGTTACCACATTGAAATTGATAATAAATTCTGAATTTAAATTAAACCTATTAGCAAAAACACAACTTTAATATAGGAATTATATTGGTATCATTGTTATTATCACGTTATTTTCAAAATATCATAGTTGACATTTAAAAGGTTTATGTTTTTATTTGTTCCTCACTTGTAAACATCAATTATCAAGTCACTGTGTTAATCAAGAAAGTTTATTTTAACAAGTTACTAACTTGTAAAATCTTTACAACTTAACTGTCAGTTTTAGAAGCGTGCTCATACATAAATGATAGCGTGCAAAGCCAGAGTTGTCTTTCTTAGTATGTGTCATATTGATGAATTTAGTTGCTTGTCAGTTTGACATTTTTAATAAATGGTAAATTTCTAGTTATTTACAAGTGAGAAACAAATAAAATATTCAACAATACACGCAAGGTAACAGGATTTACTGGCTCAAGAAGGTGACTGGCGAGCCGCAGGCGAGCTAGTCATATCCTTCTATTTGCCAGTAAAAACCCTCTTACCAAGCTAGTAATGTTATAGTTATTTACTATACAAGTGGGATAACAGCATCAATAATATACGTGTGTGTAAGTTACAAACGAGTGCGTAGCAAGAGTTATGTAAGCACACAAGTATATTAATGATGCATTATCACACTTGTATTGTACAAAATTTTATCTACGACTGCCTAAAATTGAGAAAAGTGCATTAAGAGAAATGTCAGATCTGTCATTTTCAAAAATATTTTAGTAGGCAAATGTCATTATGTCATTGATTTGACACTATTTCAGTTGCGTAATGAAGTCATTACACAACTCAGTTGCGTAATGAAACCATTACATAACTGAGTGGTGTAATGAGCTTCATTACCTAACTGAAATAGTGTCAAATGAGTGACGTAATGCGTTACTTATCCCACTGGAGTAGATAAAATACTATAATGTATTATGTATGTTTTAGTAAATAAAAATTGTACAGAAAATCGTACGACACTCATTAATGACCAATAGAAAAATTAGTTCACGAGCCGTAACCCAGACAACAACAAAATTTCTTGGAAATTTTTTGTAGGTAGGCATTGCTTCTTTTTAGGGTTTGTGTAGTTACGATTTTCTTACCGAATCTGCATTCGAGCATTAATTCATATCCGGAAATTATTTATCGTGCATTCCAACAACGTCCTAATTTGCCCTCGCGTCCCGCTCGGGCAAATTAATACGACGTTGTTGGAACGCACTCAAAAAATTTCCGGAAAGAATTGATGCTCTTGTGAGATTATATATGAAAATTTAGTAATAATTACAATGCGTCTCTTTAGTTAATAACTGAACAATATGTTAATCAAAAATCTCCACATCGTTGTATTCCCAGCATTCCTAGTTATTAAGAACGGAAACAATGTTTATTCAAACCGCACGTAACATTAAGTAACTACGAGGTAATAAGAACTTAGAAGACAAATGTAGATCATTAACGGGTCTGATAGAGGTCTATTTATTCTGATCATCTATTATGGCTGCTTGGTCGAAACACTGTTATGTAAACTTCCAACAATTAGACCCACAAGTAGTTGCCACAGTGCACCGTGTCCAATTACTGATTATACAAGTAGAATTTAAACAGGCCCTTTGTATGAACTACTGAATACCGTTGAGAACGATAGTTCGCAGTCACATTTAGTTCTGTTCATATAATAATTTCTAGGGGAGTGAGCACTTTTAAATTAAATGGTCTTGCTTTATCTAAATAATTTAATGCGTTTCAACTTCAGGCTTTTTCGCACTGCTATATAACTCTCTTTTACATTAACTTTAGGTGGTTTGCCTTGATTATTCTTAACAAGTTGGTTTAATGTTCTAAAAGGTTTGCTTCCTCACAACCCAAGTTTTATAACAGATGTCATCAAGATCGCATATTACAGGAAACTGTAAACATTTAGTAGTTACATTCTAAGTGCATTCTGTATAATTGGAGTATTTCTCTAGAACGCTACGCAAAATTATTTCCCGAAGAAATTTTATCTTTTGTATCCCATGTCTATTCCTTTTTTAAAGAGTTTTTCTGAAATTTCTACTAAAAAAAAGTTTTTCATGGTTGTATGACGATATCATAACGATCAAACATTTATGGGTCAATAGGAATGTCGATAAACAAAGATAAAATGTTGACAGTGTCTTTGTTGTGTTTGTGATCGCTTTTTAATTGCAAGTTTTAAGTACCTATTTCTGATCAATACCTCGACGATCGGCGTCCTAAAACATGGATTCGCGCTTTGGGACGAGTTCCGTGTATATTATACACATCAATACTCAGAAATATAATCTGTGCTTCTGGAGATTATTCGAAGATTTCTGCAAAAAAAGGGCTACGTTGTAGATGAAAACATCTTTGTGGTACAATTGGCAAACGTTTATCAGATTTCGAGCACAATATGAGAAAAAAAGACAGCTGTACTTATAAAGAGGGTGTAATCAAAACCAACTGCAGGAGAAATTTTACACAAAATTTAATGTAAGATTTGATCCTTTTAAAGACGTTGAGTTTCAACAAGCCCAAAAATCGCGCGACGTAAACGGAATTAACTTCAAGCATTCAGCGAGAATAGAAAAAGGAGCGTCGTTGCCTTTCGTCGAGAAGACTATATAAAAATGATCCGTTTATGGGATGAAAACACCCCCGAGGGACTGCAGAAGAAATTTTATCATGTAGCCTCGTTTGAGCTGGCGGTGCCCAACCACCACTACGAAAAAAATGGTTGGTTGCAAATGACGACAACAGTGATCACTGTCCAGTGAGGTTAGTTTTATCATCAAAGCTTGATTGAAATATGCCATAGCAATTTTATTTTTTGTTAATTACATGCAGTTTAACAAACTTATGGAAAGATGAGAACCGCATATCACATCTAAACGCTTGCTTTTTTTAATATACCTCTGCAGCCGCGGAAAAAATTGGAATGGATGTAAGCGTGTAAAAATCCTCGGCGATTTCCAATTTATCAAAAGAAGGATTAGGGGAAACACAAATTACTAAAACTACCGGACACATCAGTGTCTCTTCCATCAGTTCATATCTGCAGCTAAATGAAGACCACCACGTCCTTCTTGTTTCAAAGTTGCGCAGTAAGGAAACAGCTGGGCAAGAAGAAAGCATCATTCATGTTCGAGACAGTTCGACGTCAAATAAAGATTGTGTAGTATATTACTATAATAATTGTACTTTTAGTGACTGTAATTTCACAAAATAATTTTAAAAGCTCGGTTTCTTTTTCTTGTATACCTAGCTGGTTTGTGCAAATACCCGGGTATTGCACTTGTGCAAAATATTCGCTGTATTCGACTCTGATTGGTTCAAATTTTGAAAATTGATTGATGGGATTTGTTTATATTATGTGAGGGGAACAGTTAAAGGTATCAAGGTAAAAAGCAGCTGTTTGTAGTTGTAATTTGAAAATGATGTAGACCGGAATTACTTTTACTAATATATGCCTTATATTGCAAATATTTTTACAGCATTAACAATAATTAAAGAATACAATAAAATCAACAATAAAAATACGTTGCGACACATTTGAAAAATACCAACACATTTTCAAGAAGTAGGGAAGCAGAACAGACTGCAGAAATAACTAAGAAAGAGGACTGTACTCGCTTATCTAATAAAAATTGTATGGGGTGGCTAAAGTAAAAAATGTCGAGATAGAAATTGAACCGTAAAGTTGCTGTTGTGTTACCATACAAATTAGGGCAAATTTAGTTGAGTAAATATAGAGGTATCCAAGGCATAAATTATTGTAATTGCTGTAGAGGTGATACATTTTCCGTAATGAGTACATCAATATTAATAATACAAAGCATCTCAGAGACGCCTGTGATAAAGAATGAGAGATAGTTTATTTGTTTCATGAACATTTTAGCAGTAGATGGCATCTGTGCGAGGGTTCATTGCGAACTTAACAAAATTTGTGTAGTAATAACAGTATCGTTAGATGTTATCAAAATTGCTAATCACGTACTGCTGGTCACAGGCACAATTTCCCAGTCAAACATAGCTCAAACAAAATTTAATGGAATTAAATAGCAACTATATTTAAAGCAAAAGGCTTGAATATTTAAAACAATTTACAAATTTACAAATACGGAAAAGGCAATATCAAACACGAAAGGAGTTGGCAAACGGGAAAGGATTTTTAATAAAATAACGAAGGAAAACTATGAGCCCACAATATTTTTTACTTAGCGCACGGCATATCTATACATGTAAGTTAATAATAACAATACAATATATTACAAACAAAATGACATATTCTACTATTATAGATATTATACGTGTATAGTCCCCTATTGCATTTATTATACCATTAAGTCATGCACTCTTGTTCGGACACCCTTTATAATTGGTTTTAAAAATATAACGACAGCAAATCAGCTTTTTTTTTGATTGTTAATGTACTTTTCTTTATTATAAATCCTAAACTGAAAAAAAAATTACGTACTATCGTCGTTATAAAAACACGACAGTCATTGATTTCATATATTGAATGAATTTTATCGGTTTCAGGATATTAAGCCCTTGTTTACATATACTAAATTAGGCTGGTAACTATAAGTCATAACTGTATCTGTACGGTAATATTAATTTTCCTTACATGGCGATCATTACTATACTGAAACAACTGTATCTGTACGGTAATATTCCTTTATCTACTCCAGTGGGATAAGTAACGCATTACGTCACTTATTTGACACCATTTCAGTTAGGTAATGAAGCTCATTACACCACGCAGTTATGTAATGGTTTCATTACGCAACTGAGTTGTGTAATGACTTCATTACGTAACTGAAATAGTGTCAAATGAATGACATAATGACATTTGCCTACTAAAATATTTTTGAAAATGACAGATCTGACATTTCTCTTAATGCACTTTTCTCAATTTTAGGTAGTCGTAGATAAAATTTTGTACAATACATGTGTGATAATGCATCATTAATATACTTGTATGCTTACATACACGTATATTAATGATGCTGTTATCCCACTTGTACAGTAAATAACTATTATCTTCGTCGGTGTTGTTATAGACTCAACCAAATTAATATTAGGGTCGTTAAGAGCTTTATTAACGCACTGAATGCGGTAGTGGATATTATCGCACTCTTTTTATATAAACAAATACATTGAACCAGAATTTATTGATGAAGATAAAATATTGAGCAATACACGTTTGCTTATGGCGCAACGAGATTCCTTTGATTGCCGCAAAACTCGACTCACCGCCTCGTTTTAGATGCCCATAATCAAACTTGTATCGTTAATATCTATTACCGTTCATGACAACCATTATCATACTGCAGCCGATAAACTATTGAACAAATCACTGATGTTATGAATCATAACAGCCTTAGATGTCTTAAAATCATCGCTCTACGAGCTGGGATTTAAAACTACTAGCAGTCCAGTGAGACAAATGTCTCATTTAATAAAACAAAAAAGACCGTTTTGCAAATAGAACACGTATTCACCACACGTACGTATAGCAAACTACCAGTCGCATTCGCCTTGATAAAATTTGCCTAGAATCTAACCTAAAGGATAATTAACATAATAATTAGTGTTAGAGACTGACATTCGGTTCCTGACCTGACATGACCATTCCAAACATATAACTTTAATAACTTTTTTCTCTATCTCTTACGGTTTGGCTGCTGAAACAGCGTCCCGGACGGACACGTCTATTAGATAAAGGATATTTGCGGCAGTTATGATACTCATAATATTCCTAGATATGTTAATAGCTATTAGTCGACAGTGTGGATACAGTAAACCCATTCGGAACGGTGTAGCCATATTTGTAGAATGCACAGTCTCGTAAAACAGACAAGCAGTTTAGTTACCAGGCTCTGATGTTATAAATATGTAGAGATTCTATATCTAGTTTGCTAAGAGTTGGGCAGACAGGATGATATATTTTGATTCGTTGCATCAATTTTTATAAGGAATGTGTGATAAAAGTGCATTTTTACATATTTTGTATATATTACAGCTTACCGAATCTAGAGCTCCTGTATATATACTGCTCAATAAATGAAATGGACCATTTGCATATATTGGTGCAATTTTAAAAAATATTTTCCATTAGGACAATCATGGCATTTTTTGTAACCTTATAGGATTGTGTCACTATAAAAAAGCAGTTATTTTCATAATTTAGTTTTTCTACTCCTATACTTTAATTGATTTATTATATATTTCCTACCTGTACTTTAATGATATCCATTAAGATTCAAATTTTTCATTAAGATACAAGTTTATAACCAATATTCGGTTAATATCAAATAGTGCCATGACCATCTGACAGATCTAAAATTTATCAATTTAAAAAAATTAATAGTCACTCTTTACCTAGTAAATTCCTAAAATTTGTGATTGTTGCAAATAAAATCGGTAAAAATGAGTGATAATGAGAGTGAAATTGAGAATTTAACCCCACCAGAAATTGTGCAACAGGCCACAAATGTCGCAAACAATTTATTACCCGTAAAATCAGCAAAGGCATACGAAAAATTATATTCTCAGTTTATGGATTGGAGAGACAAAAATAAGGTTAGCAGCTTTTCAGAAAACGTCTTAATTGTTTATTTTGATGAGTTATCAAAAAAGAAAAAATCCACACTTTTATGGACATATTATTCAATTTTAAAATCAATATTATCTATTAAACAAAAAGTGGACATAACCAAATATTCCACATTGCACGCCTTATTGAAAAGAAAATCTGAAGGTTATAAACCAAAAAAATCAAAAACGTTTTCTACAAATGACATAAATCAATCTATTGGAGAAGCGCCAGATGTTAAATATTTATTGTTCAAGGTAAGTAAATCTTAATTTGCAATCAAATGTACATGAAAAACTTTTTTTTTCATAGGTGGCATGTATCTTTGGTATTTTGGGAGCTTGTAGAAGGAATGAGCTACAAAAATTGGAATTTAGAGATGTAAATGATTATTCATCAACCCTTTTAATCACAATTAAAGATACAAAAACTAAAACAACACGAAAATTCACAGTAACGGGAAAGTATTATGAAATATTCAGGAAGTACATGAATCTTCATCCAAACAATTGTACAACCCCATCTTTTTTTATCAATTACGTAAACGGAAAATGCACAGTACAAAACGTAGGAAGAAACAAATTTGGAAACATGGGAAAAGAAATTGCTACTTACTTAAATCTTCCAGATCCCAATTTATATACCGGACACTGCTTTCGCCGCAGTTCTGCCACAATATTGGTTGATGCTGGTGGTGACATCACGTCACTAAAACGTCACGGAGGATGGAAATCCACAACAGTGGCCGAAAACTACATTGACGAATCAATTCAAAATAAAGTCAGCGGAGACAATCAAATTATGAATTGAATTGAATATAACCAAACCAACAATTCAATACACATAACTACTCCATCAACATCAAGAATGGCATCCACCAATATTGTCACAAAACTACCAGTTGCATTTTAATAACTGTACCATCACAAATATAACTGTAAATCAAAAATAATTCTTAAATTTCCTTTTTTTGTTAAACCTTGATTTTCTGACATATTTGTGTTTTGTTTATAATAAAAAAATTTCCATAATATTTCCTTAGTTACAACTCATAATTTAATTATAATTTTTTAAAAAATTGAAAATAAAGTGCATATTTTTCACTATTACGACTAGTCGTAGAAAAAAAAGTGTATGCAACTCTCATTTAATGGCTATTAAGACACTCATATTCATTACGACACTCGCCTACGGCTCGTGTCGTAATTCTCATACTCGTGTCTTAATAGCTATCATTAAATGTCGTTGCATAATATACTATTAAATAAAACTAAGCCCGTTAATAAAATATTACCATTTAAAGATTTAGAATTTTGCCCAAAATTTTGTTAGCACATTGCATACAAAGTACGCCAAATCGTTGCCAAAAATTTTTATACGTTCCGAGGTGACGCAAAAAACCATTAATTTTCTTTTTTTTCTCTTATTTTTGTTAAATATAGTTTTTTATAATTCTATTATTTTTTTTTAAATAAAACCGAACTTTGTATAAAAAGTTCTAAAGTTTGAAGGTAATTTTAATTTCCACAACTGGGGGCGGGCTGCTAAGCTGCTATAGAGACCTTGCTTCTCTCTTCAGCCAAGAACGGGAATAATAGGATGGGTGAGAGAAAGGAGGGGTGGAGAATGGAAGAAAAGTCAGGAAAGGTGGAGAAGTACTGCCCCAACATTTGCCTCAGAGAAAATACTGTTAACTCAGGAAAACCACCTAAAAACCTAAATCAGAGCAGATGTTCGCGGGAATCGAACCTATGACCTCCCGAATGCTAAGTAGACGTGCTAACCACTAAACTGCAGAGCTCGGTGAACGAACTTTCTATATTTGACAATTACGTCTTTATACATACTGCCAATTCAGTGAAATCAATTATGATCACAGATCATGGCATACATTGAGAGTTAAGCTAGATTTGGTAAGCTGTACTTTATTGTAATATCATCATATTATTGTTATTCTGCTGAGTTCCTCAAACAGTGTTTAATAATGCGTAATTTTTCTAGAGCTCATTCTTAATATGGTCAAAACCTGTTCATATTGATGTTAGTCGAATGAAAATAGTGATTTTGATGTACTTATCTTCTTCTAACATTTTGATTGATGTTATTACGCTACTTTAGTGTTAGGAAATAATTTTGTTACAATGTACCAATATTTCTGATTAGTTTTCCTTTCGAGCACTTATTGCAAGAGGGGGTCGAAAATTTTAATGTAATTGATGTTTGATGTATTATTCTGTGCATTATGCAAAATAGCATTCTGATTAGTGTAATCACGTTTATTACTTTCGTTATTATAAAGATTTATTAATATTTTCCTGTACTACTTCTTTTCTCACTGTGGAATTGATTGTAATTGTTGGAAAATTTAAATTTTGTTTAATTTAATTATTATTGGTTGAATTTTTTTATCTGTGTCACATGCAGAACAATGTTGCGTAACATAAGTTGTTTGCATGCCAACAAGTGGAATTTTCCACATGCTGACATTTGCTCATTTAAACCAGATCTTTATTAATTTGCTTTAACAATGTAAAAGATTTTGATGTTTTATGTCTTTGCTGTAACAGACTCCTGGCTTTCTCAAAATATCTGTGACGACCTTGTACAGCTCGATGGCTACTATCTTATGAGGAAGGATCGAGATAGGCGAGGAGGAGTTGCCTTATATGTCCGAAGCCACTATCAACACAAAATCATATCTATCGAGTCGAAAGCGAATATTGAACAGCTATGGATAAGCATATTTGTTAAGAAGATTAACATAGCCATTTATAGATCTCAAAGATATCCATTCGAAACGTTCTTTTCTGCATTGGAGGATTGATTTTCAGGTATTTTGCCGAAGTAATTTGTCTATATGGATGATTTTAATCTAAATTTGTTGAATGCCTGTGGCAGTACTGTTAGTTTTTTGACATTATCATGGAATCTCACTGGCTGAAGCAGATTATTAATTCTTCTACACGTATTACATCATCCTCTGAATCTCTGATGGACTTTATTATAGTACTAAATTCAACCATCGTTTTAAGTACAGAAACTGTTCCAGTGCATGCAATTTCTGACCACTGTCTCGTTCGTTGTACTGTGGACTTAAATATCAATATTGTCACTAAAACTGCTGCGTTTAAAACGTTCAGAAATTATAAATCTATTGATACAAATCATTTTTAAATGGATCTTGTTAACATTAACTGTGATCACATTTATGATCTCTCCTCTGTGGAAGATAAAGTGGCATTTATCAACCTTAATATAATCGCTGTAATGTATGCTCATGCACCGTTAGTAACTATATAGATATATAAAAGTCCTGCACCCTGGTTAACTGACAATATAAAACCTATGATGGCATTACGGGATAAAGGATCTGGGAGAACTAAACGCTCTAAACTTCCTGCTCATTGGTCTTACTACAAATATTTAAGAAATTATACAAATGCTGCAAACAAAAGGAAACAAAAAGCATACTTAAAGTTCAGGTTGAGAAATGCCACTGTCAAAACAACCTGGACCGAACTGAAAAAAAAACAGCGGCAAACAGTGGTCCATTGAGCTATTTACCACCTCACCTGCAGAATGCCGATCTAATTAATGACCACTTTATAAACTCAGCTCAATCACTCCAATCTAATAATTTTGACAATTTAAAAGATTACTATCATGATAACATTAATGTTAACGTAACCGATAAATTAAACTTTAACGCAATAAGCGATATGGAGGTTTCCAAAGTGATCTCCAAAATAAATACAAAATCGGTCGGAGCTGACGGCGTGGACGTAAATTTGTGTTTGCCAGCTATTTTGCCATATTTAACATAGACATTTAACTTTTGCTTAGTTAAGGGTCAATTTCCTTCAACATGGAAGCAAGCCCTAGTTATTCCTATTCCTGAAAAAACTGCCCCTGCTGAGTTTTCCGATTTAATGCCTATAAGCATCCTGCCCGTATTATCTAAAGTTCTCGAACGCGTTGTTAATACTGAATTGTTAGTTCACCTTAATACATAGAAAATCTTACCGTCTGTGCAGTCCGAATTTCGCTCAGAGCATAGTTGCACCACCGCGCTCCTTAATATAACTGATGATATTTGTAAATTCATTGATCAAGGTGATATGGTTGCTTTAATACAGTTAGATTATTCTAAGACATTTGACATGATCAATCATGGGCTCTTACTTGCAATTCTTCTCATTTAGGTACTCTTTGATAAAATACAAAAGGTCAGATTTTCAAACATCGTCTCACAATCTAAGTAGGTCACGTGTGGTGTGCCTCAAGAATCAGTTCTGGGCCCCACCCTTTATGCTATATATACTTCCAACTTTTTAGCTCCATTAACTTTTGTAAATACCATTTTTATGCTGATGATACTCAGCTTTATCTTAATTTCTCACCCAGCGAAACTCAGAGTGCCACCGCTCTTATAAATAGAGATCTCAAGAATCTAGTAACTTTATCTAAAGACCACTGCCTTAAAATAAATTTTGTCAAATCATGCTTTATAATATTTGGGAATTTCAATCTAAAATCAACAATTGGGACTGAATTAAATCTTGTTTTGGATGGAAATAGGATTGCACCAGTTGTGGCAGCTAGGAATCTTGGGTTATATTTGGATAACAACCTTCGTTTTAAAACCTATATTACTAAGCTAATCTGTCTAAATAGGATTGATAGAAACCGAATACAATGCGTTTAAAATTCCTGTTTACTTTTCATCTATTTCATTAAAAAAGATAAAATTTCTTATAAGCTGGCATATGCAAATTGGTTGAATATGACAAATAAACTATGTTGCAAGCAGGCTGCTTGTATTACAAATTTATCAACAAGAAGATACCTACTTATCTTTTCGAACGTTTAAGTTTTCGCACTGACGTACACAATTTGAATTTAAGGTACAGGGGTTTATTGACTGCTTGACTGCTTCAATGCACAAAACTGTACTCTTTGAGAGATTCTTTTCATATAATATAGTCTATAATCTTTACAAGATTTTTAAAATAAGCTAAGGCATCTGTTACAGTCAGAGCAGTAAATAAAGTGTAATCTGTTATTACCTATGTGTTTAGCATGTGCTAAATTGCTATGATACGAGCTTCGACCTGGGAAAGTTTCATACGGCAGTGCGAACGGTCCATATGTGCTCCGCCCAGTCCATACATTCGCAAGCGAACCATCTCGAACGGCACCTGAAACGCGGCGTCTTGGGAGCAAATTACAATATTTTTCAAAAAGCCGCTAGAAAAATGTAACGGCATAGACAATCCAATAAAAACATCTAATATGTCCAAACGTCTACAGGGGAAGAGCGCGTAAGAATCAAAGATTAAAACTTGTGCATCGTAACGGCCAATTGGAGATCCAGTTTCCGAGAATAAGGCTAAAACGGCCCGTCGACATAATTCATTTCTCTTAAAAGAACAAAAATTCTGGACAGCTCCTGAACTATCCCTGAAACGCAGGAGTCGTAAATTAAACTTGCAGGCAAACACCGCCTGTGAGTCACCGAAGCTAAGAAAAACGGTTATTTAGGTATGCATAGATATCTCAAATTAATTGGAGTATTAGCTTGGCGTTCAGTTAAATTATCAAGTATTTAGTACCGATATGAGCGCAGAAATACAAAGGAGGCGATAAACTCTAGCCCGACGTCGAATCGGACGAACCGCTAAAGCGCGATTTAAAAAAAACTCCCAAAAATTATCTCACCCTAGGGACTACAAGGGCCCAAAAATCTCCGGGAAATATCAATCAAACCGCTAATTAGACGCACCAAGTAATTAGCATTGTGATTTCACTATCGTGTAAAAAACACCTGCAGAAATGTTTCTTCGCTTCACTGGCTAATAGGCATCAATGGAGTGGATCGCAAAAGAACTGGGCCCCTTAAATAGAGAAACGAGGGTCAGAGGAAATCACTTGATCCGGAGTCCAACCAGCCAGCAGTCACCCCAGGATCATCAGCCGCCAACTCAGGATCTTCCAGCCCCAGCACTCTCCAGAGCCTGCCGCCTTCGAGGAACTTAGCTGCTTGCCGCCTGGGCTGGACTTTGCTGCCAGCCGCCTTCGTTGGACTTGGACCCCGGATACCTTCTCGGGACCGAAACCTGCCTGCCTGCAACGATGTCCGCTCCAGCCCGATCACCAACGTAAGACTTGACTGGGCCTAGTTGGGTTTCGCGACTACACCAGCTCCTCTACCTTATAGGACCAGCCGCCCCCAGGAGTTGTTTCGACCGACCTCAACGACGCCCCCGGACTCTCCTCTAACCCACGTCGCCCGCACCCGGCACCAGGACCTGCTGCACTCCAACCCTCGCCGGAACTGGCTCTTGCACCCGCAGACCATCACCACGCCGACGCATTGTCCACGGACTCCTGACTTAGGCCACACCCCCCGGCAACATCGCCCCTAAGCAGGTCACCCTCTGGAGGAGCCCTTGGTGCAGTATATCTTGGACCTGCCATTTGTCCGCCTCCGCCGGCGCCCGAGCTGCCCACGGATCCTAACCTGGGATCTGGGAGTCCGCCTGACGGACGCCGAGGGGACCGAGCTATAAGCTCTCTAGAGGTCTACCTGCATTGCCAGCACCCCCCATCGCGGCTCCTGCTGGCAAAGAACTGCCGTCACACGACCATCCCCTCCAGCAATGCGAGCCACCTCCCAGACGCCGCCTCGCTCCAGCCGCTGCCCACGACAAGCCCACAAGCGCCCGTGGCTTTTAAAGAGGCTCTCCCGGTTACGCTCGCCGCCCCTGCGAGATCGTCCGTGGCCACTGCCCTGACCGCCCCCCGGAGGACCAAATTCAAGTCGAATCTGCATTCTCCGCCTTCTACAGCAAGAGAATCCCTTCACCGCCTACTAGGCAGGTACCGGCACTCGGTCATGCCCGCTATGTCCCCACTCCGCCTTAGTTTAGTTTTCTTTTATCTCTAACATTTCGTTCGAGGTAAGTGTAAGAATTCATTGTAAATATTTCAAACAAAATAAAAACGAGCGAGTGAGAGGTGTGTTAACTACTTTGATTTCTTTTCATATTATGCTCTAGAATACCGGTTTGCAAGGAAGAGCAGAAGGCACTCAGTGCCTGTGTGAATGCGCGCCATTTAGTCCTTATAATTTTATTATCTTGTGATTTATCTCATTAATTTTACCAATAGGTACATGTTTTTTATGTAAATGTAAATATTAATTTAAATATTATCTGGACTGATAAATTATTATTATATATAATATATAATACAGCACTGATCTGTAGTCAATCTTAAAGAACAACGAGCATTCAAATTAGTTAAAATTTATATGCGTATTACACTGCACAGTAAAACAGTGTAACTGTGCTTGTAATTTCGAAGTGCAAACATATGTGTCCGGCATACGATTCGCTTCGAGCATCAGCACAACACACTGGCGAAGCCACCTGCAGGTCGTGCAGCACATATTCCAAGCGCTGGTGGAATCAGGAAAGCTGGAGGAGCCAAGTAGAACGTTTCCGAGAGAGCAATATGTCGACACAGTTTGCTCGAGCAGTAAAACTCATCACAACATTCAGGACTGGTCACGAGTGTAACTAAACTTTTCTGATAACACAGTAACCACGTTGAGAGCCATAAATTAGGAAACTAAGTCATATTTACTTGACTAGCCATATATGAGTCGATGTTTGATGGATCTAGGTCAAGCTACTGATTTCAGCGACAGATCCATGCGGACATCAAAGAGGTGAAGTTAGGAGTTCATTGGTCTCGCTGTGGCGAACAGCAGTACAAAGGTCCGGCAGGTAAATTACTCCTCGGCGGGAGTGGGCCAAGAACATATCTCAGCTGGAGCTACCTGTACGCCTGTCAATTTTAGCATAATTAAGAAACATGATTCCACAATTGATTGATATCTGAATTTAGTAGGCTTTTATGACAAATTCCCGCGTTTTGTAAGCATCCCAAGCGGTTTTTTAGCAGATATTTGCTCCAATTAGCATTTGTTTAGTAACGGATGAACGATCTTACGATGATGCGTAAGCCAATCAAATACGGCTTGACGTAATGTAAGCTAATTGCAATATTGTTTAAAACAATTGATGTACGCTTTATGGCGGTGAACCCTCGAGGGGGTATATAAGGATTTTAATGGTCCACGAGCGTCACTTCTAGAGTCTAACGTTTAGTCATTTTTTGTCACTTCTGATTTTACTGTCAAACTTTTGTAATTAACTTAAAACTCTACGTAAAGGTTTAACTTCTCAATTAGTTATAGAGATATTAGCACTTATAAATTAATGTTGTCTAGACATGAGCTGTAAACTGTAAAATTGTGTACGAGATACAAAGCATCGGTATTAAGAAGCGGTTTTAAAAGTGTTTGATTTCATTTACACGAGTGAAATTCGCTATTCTACTTCAACCCATCTTAATAACCACGTGTGTAAAGCCTTCCTAATGACTTCAAAGCACCTACACTACACAGAACACTCCAAATAAGGTTAACAGCATGACATGTTGCATTTTCGTCAGTAGCAGCCTTATTTCGGAAGCTGAGAGAGCACAATCTTAGCGTCGTCGCACTATGTTACGTCGACACCGTAAAAGAACACAGGCCTGGACGGTAGGGTTTTCTTTTTATTACTCTGCCTTTTTGCATCTTGCATAGGCGGCACACCTGTTAAATGCCGTTGCACTCATGCATAAGGTGATTTAATACCTAAATTTCCATCAAACTAAAAAAGCAATTATCCTGATTTCATGACCTTTAGAAACCCGCACTTTGAAAAGTAAATTCTTTCCTAGGTTATGCAAACCAAACAATTTTTTTTAAACTTCAATAACTCTGAGAAAGAAAGAATCCATTTCAACTTTTGATCTACATGTAAGTGTCAATATAAAAGAAACAAAACAATATCTGTTTGTGTTATTCCAAGCCCTTAAACAACGTACTTAAACAGATAAGCTAATTCAAAACAGATAAGGCAAGTAGAACCCTGGATTTATAGCAACATTTTGGTAAGGTGGATTATATTTTTTTAGGTACGGTGTAAAAATTCAGATTACCCCACTAATCATTTTTTATATGTAATTAATAATAAATAGTAAGCGAAAGAATATCACGGCACTATATTATCAAATACTTTATATACCATTAAGTGTAAAGTATAAATACATAACTAAATAAATTCTACTCAGTTTAAGTAAATTAACAATTTTCTCCCAATAATTAAAACAAATGCACACCCTTATACATCTTATAAAGGTCTGGTCTATTATTTTTCTTCTTTGCCAGTCTTTTCCCCTTGCTCCAAGTCATCCCTTTATACTTTATATTATTCTTAAAGATCCTCTCCTATGTATAAACTCTACCTACAAGTCTCATGTTTTTACCGTTACCAATCGGACTAACTTCGTTCGCGACCGGCCTTTTCGTCACGTACTCTTCATAATACAACGATAAGCATGCACATTGCGTATCTAAACGGGTACGGCGTTTGAGAAGCAATTAAAGTACTCCTGGAAGGGCAGGGTCGAATCCTAGCGACTGCAATATTTTTTTCTTTGCGAATTAATGTAATTCACGCATTTGCAAGGTATTGAAGTTATATTTGCTACATAAATTAGTAGGATACATTGGGAAGTTGTAGGATACAAGGGCCCTAATTTGGGAGGTTGCCATCCCTTATCTCGCACTGTAGTCTCATAGATAAATAAGTTTTTATTTAATCTAAAGCACATCCAGTAATCCCATTATGATGTGATATAATGTAGAATATTTGGTTCTAGATGCTATAATAATGTACTACGGATTTCTGTTTTCTGGGCGCTATTAATAGGTAGATATACTTGCTAAGTTAAGCTTTTTGATTTGTAATGTATTTCAAGATTATTCAGAAATATTCGTGAACTAGAAATTTCTAATTTTCTCTTAAATACTGTTGAACATTCAGTTGTTGCAAAGTTCGATATTTGTTTACGGTACATGGGAACTTCAAAACAACAGTTAATCTAAGACAGAAGGACTAATTATGTTAAATGGGTTAGATGAACTGAGCCTAATTCCTCCAAGTTTATACTGAGGCCGATTAGGGCAATAGCTTGATAATGTGATTGCGGTCTAACTTCACCTAATATCGCGGCCGAGGTATTCATCCACATTAATACAGAGCTAATAGAACGCTAATAGCGCGTGTAGAAGATTGCAGAGGCGTAATGCGCACCGAACTCAGGATTATAACCGTCATTTTAATTATCCTTATTATTTATTTGGGTCGTAATCGCTTCGCTGTCGTTTTCCAACATTATTTCGCCACCGCCTGTCGGAGAGAGACGGCCAATACTAATCTCAACTAAAAGAAACATATACGTTTTACTATCAAATTATCTTTATTAAGACTTCTCGGAGATTAAGCCAGACATAATACTTAGACAGGATTACAAACGCAATATCAGGACACCCCTGCAGCCGCTGGCCATAAATTTAGGCTAGTTTCAAATATGCGCTAGCTCTTAGAGTTCACAAAAAACTGTTGTAATGCCTCAAAAGCTCATAAAATAAAGCAATATAAATTAGTAAAGTTGGTAGAATCAATTTACTGGGGAGAAGATAGCGCAATCTTCGTAGAATAACTTCGGGACACTAAATTAAGATCAAGAAGCCAACCGCGGGCACTTTTATTCCTTCGTTATTTTAAGGATTATTTTTAGAATCAACAGCGTTCGGGTTTGCTGTTATTGCAATTCCGCGCATTACAATTTGTCTTAATTTAAATAAATTGTGATTTGTTCAACTGTTATTGCTTCTAAAAGTGTATTAAAATTGTTTCTGAAAATTCCTGCACGCCACTGAAAATGCTCAAATCTGCATGAAAAGAAAAATAAAACTCTGGGTATGAAATAGTACGTGCCAACGACTTTAATGTATTTAGAAAACTTTTTAACAACCTCTACTTTAATTCCATTTACTTCCAGAAAATGAAGTTGTACTAATCAGATAACCTTCTAAGGCATCTACAAATAACTTTTTATAACGAACAGAAAGCTACTTGGATAATTACACTGGCGAACTTTCACAGTTTGAAAAAGATATCGTAATTAAATCTGCTTTGGTGTGTTTTGTACTTTATCTTTCCTTTAGCTGAAAAGGCTTTTTGCTTGATGTTATTATTTGTACGTTAAACAGTAATTGCAGATAACAACAGTTGCCCTTTGCTTAAAAGGCATTTCCAGATATTACCAGGACGCCTTTTCTTATTAAATTTACTTTTGCATAATTGTTATTATTACGGTCCGTATTATCAAAGCATCTGGTGCTTTAAGAACACATTTTAACCTGTTTGTGGTACATTTTATCTGGATATTTGACTTAAATAGTAAAAAAGTAGTTACATTAATAGCATAAAATGTTTGAATAATGTTGAAGTGCACAAACAAAGCATTAGAATAAATCCTAAGCTATAGCATGATCAAAAATTGTTTTCATCTAGTCTGGCTATGGATGGTTCCTAATTAATAAATGAATGACATTTAAGTATAAATATAGTTGCATTTATAAATTGGGAAATATTCCATAGCCATACTAGATGAAAATAATTATTGATCATACTTTACTTACTACTAGGTACTATACTAGTTACGGTAAAAGCAAGTGACAAGTAAACATTGTAATTAGAGAAAAGATGTAAAATGAATTAATAAAGAACTAGTGATTATAATCTATGCGGTTGAAACAAGGTCGGAAACAGTACAAATACGAAGGCTCATGGCAACAAAAATGAAAAATTGATCACCCACAATATAGCTTATTTTGAATTGTATAATTGCCTCTCTTTCTCTCTCTCTCTCTTTCTGTGGTTAATGAAAATATGATTATTTAATTATGCTTTACTGTAATAAAGGTATGTTGCTCTTTCTATATTTTATTAATTTCCAACTGAAACATATGCGCCGGCTAGCAATTTGAAACTCGTATTTGTAGGGTTGGGTTGTTACACTGCTGATAAATTTAACCATTGTATGGAAAATGCTCAATTCTAAAGAACGACAGATAACCTCAAAACATTTAACTCCAAACAGAGATGTTCGAAACACACAGAATTCAGCGTATTATGACAACAAAATAACCAATAATCAACCAGTTCACCTCAAGTAAATTATTACAATGCTTTTATAAGATTCAAGTAGTTTGGCTAACCTGGAATTTGTTTTTCAAGTGCAAAAGAACGCTAACTCGCATTTGTTTTTCCGCCAAGGAACGCTGATACTGCTTCCGGTCTCGGCGAAGAGACGTCAAGCTTGTATTTGCGTCCTAGAAAGGTTTCAGCTGCTGCTGCCTGCCTTCAAATCACGGTCCAGAACTTCTCTAGGCCCTGCACCTTGCTGTCCGCTTCTTGCAGCTCCCAATCTTGTTGAATTTTAGCTTTGAAAACGATCTCACACAGGCTAAGCTCTAAGTCTAGTTTACTCTGAAACTGCACGCCGGAATACTATAGTCAAATTTATACCCATTCGGAGTCACGTGATAATCTAGTAATTTTACGTATGTCGATTCTTAAAAATGCAATTTTAGGGAAATAAATGACATTCCGTTTTGTAGGTTATCCTGACATATGCCAATTTCTAAAACAAGGTTGCTACGGGTTTATTCTCTTATATGAAATCAAACTGAATTTACAGGTTAAAGAAAACATAACATGTCGTAAAATGTAAATATAATAAAGATATGTCAGCTGCTACATTAAAAACCTGCTGCGTATAGCAAATTTTAAGTCAATTTCTGTGCATGCATATTCTGTTATAGAACATTGCCATTTGAAGCCTATTTCCTTGCACAATCTATTTAGGGAAGAAACTGAATGTGAAAAATCTCCAGATTCTTCAACCAAGCATTTTTTAGATTTTTTATGGTTACAAATTCTTTAGCTACATACATTTTATATACAGTGTCTTGACTGCTTCGTCGACTTCCGTTTTTTCATTCTTCACTTTCTGGCTCATATTTTCGGTAAATTGTGCTCTCCGAGATATTTAACGCAAGAGAAGCACGGCGAACAGCGTTGGAGGGTGAAACTGTTGATTTACTATTATTAATATTGTACTCTTCATAAAAAAAACGCATAATATTCAAATTAATTGTTGTGACTGCTCGTTATACCGCATGTCCGATGGTTTCTTTTAATTTCCAGTTTTCGGCTCAACAATTTTAGGTTTTATTACCCTTATCTCAATAACTTACACGAAAAATATAATCTGACAGATTAGAAACGTCAAATTTTTAAAATTAATTTTATGAATCGACATGCCTTTTTTTCAAATTTCTTCCATTTCATCTATTTTACTAAAGATGAACAGAGACAGACAAAAGTCACGTGACTCCGAATGGGTATAATTTTGACTATACCAAATTAACCACAGCTGGCTTGCGCACTTATTCAAATAAATAAACAAGCAACTCCCTAGCTCACCATAATAACATGATTTACAATTGTTTTTCTAATTGCGTTTCTAAATGTCATTTAGAAAACTCTAATCTCACAATTGGTCGCACTTTTACTTGAGTTTCACTTTTAGTTAATAAACACGGATTCACAAGCCACTAGCACATACTTGTGGTCTTTAGTCATTTTCAGGTTGCTTCTTCGCTCTTTGCATAAATCTATCCCTTCCTACAATACTTTATAACCCTTTAGCTTCGTGATCGATTGTTGTCATTTCGATATCACAGCGCAAACGCTGCATTAAACCTCTGTAAAGCCTCGTAACACCTTTGTACTAAAGCGACTTTATTATCGTGTCCTGACGTTACGCAATTAATCTGTTAGCCATCATAAACTTAGCTACATTTGCCATAGTAAACACACATTTGAATACAAGCTGATCGCAACCCAGATGATACTGTCTTATACAATTACTAACCTCTGTTAATTAATCACAGTTATTGCTAATTATGTTTTATGCAATTAGCAATGTTTACTAGTGACTCTTACTGTTGCAATAAATACAATACCAATTCTGAGCCTATTCGAATCTTTCATTAATAATCGTGAGTTATTAAATCACCGAGAATTGCTATAAGCATCATACCATTACCATATGTGGATAGACAGACGATAGAATACATAAGTGGAATGATCACTATGGCAGATGACCCGGTACCATCTAACAAAAGCCGTAAGAGATAAAATGCCCATAGGAAGGAAACTAAAAAGCGGTGAACAGACAACTTATAGCCCGACACGGAAACTGGTATTACACAGGCACCTTATTAATATCAAGAAGGATTATAAGACTATGTAACACAGTTTCGGTATTTCTGGAAGTAGGATTAGCTTTGGTTTGTTTAAATAGATATTTTTTATTTCTCAAAGGTGTATGGTGCCTTAAGTTTAAGGATTAACAGTCGTAAGTAAAATTAATTTTTAAATAATCTCTCTTTCATACAATTGCAGTACATCGATGCACAATTTAAAGTTATCAACGTATAAGAGTATATCGGCCTAATACTGATGCATTATAAATAAATAATGTAAATAAAATTTAACTTTACACGTAATCACGTTTAGTAACTACATCTGCATTTTGATTATGTGAGACGTCGTTATTACTTAGCATTATCATATGATTATATTGTTAGTTTCCAATCGATTCATAGGCTATATCTCTCCAACAAAACAAACTTTATGACTACTTGAATACAATTGCTGGCCGGCCAGTTCAGGAAGACGGTGTGTACTAACAAATGATCAAAATCCAAAAGGTCACCCACAAAGCTTTACCAATTAACGATAAATTTATCCAGGCATTCAACTGCGAATTCGTAAACTCAAATAGCACATAATTTTTTGAAAGAAAAGCTCCAGTCACGTACAAGTAGCAGTAACAAATAATAACACCAAAATGCTAATATCACAGTATAATTGTGACTAACTTAGTAGCATTGAGTACAAATTCTAGGTAGTTATTAGTACAAATATCAGGCATATTGGCGAATTTAAGGTGCAACTCGACAAGCTCGGCATTCAAGAACAATAGCTTACAAAACAGATTAAACAGAGCTACAAATATAAACTGCAACAGTTTAAAAACAAATGCGGTGGTGTTCAGCATCGGCATCGTGATTGGAAAAGTATCATACTGTACATAGTGGCCGGAGTCAAAAATTCTGACCGAGTTCGGTAGCAATCGGGTGAAGCCTTCAGCACCATTCACTATCCGCAGCATTCAATATCTTACCTTAAAAAGGAACACAATACCTGATCCTAGTTTCCTTGCTAAGCTCCTTATGCCCACTACGGCAGGTCACGCAACTGACCCAGATGATGGGAGCGAATAGGCCTCCAAGCATTCGAAGGTTGAAACTGCAGGTGCTAAATTCAAACCGGTTCAAGAACGATTCGCTCAATTGCCGTTGGTGAAGCGCTTTCAAATCCGCCAACTGCGCGTGAGTAAATAGCTTTCAATATAACTGCCAAGGCTGCAACACCCGCACATTCGGCGAGGGCCAAAAACCATAACTTGCATACCCTCAAAAACAACTGGGCAATTTTTAAATACGCTAAACCATAGTCATTATCACGGCGTCAGAAAGGAAACAGCGGCGCTGAGAACTAAAAGCCAAAATTCGCATCGCTGTCCGACTAAGACCAAAAAGCAAGTAGGCGGGTCGAGAGAGCGAGCAATTCAAAACTTGTACTACAGACATCGGAAACATTGCACACAATTGCAGACATTGTAGAGGCGCAACCTAAACGTAACAAAATAAAGGATGTTCATTAGAATTTGTGGTCTAGTCGGCTTTGGAACTGATGTAGTCATGTCGTGCATTAATTCATATATGAATTAGTAATTTGGAGATGAAATCAGCTATTTGTTATTGTATTAGCTTAGCTACTTGCTTGTCCACGTCGAAACGAAAAATGTTAATGGCCGCCTGACCATTCTTTGTTAAAATTTCTGACCAAATAATTACAGAAAATGCTAAACAAACAGGAGATTTGATGCAAAGAAGGCCGAACTTACATATCAAAAAGAAATTTTCCAATAACCACACCCGATATAAAATTTGAAGGTCATCAAACTTGTGATTGATACAGGGAAGGGTTATAACAGTGGTATTGTCATTAAATGTATGTTTTACGGATAGTTCTACCAAGTTTTGCCAAGTGTAGAAAGTAAAGGGACGCCTAGAACCTAAAAAATGTGCTCCGCAGAGAACTAATTTGTCCAACAAAGTTAAAAATTTAAACAAGCCAGTTTATGTCCCACTATCAAATAAATTAAGTATTAACCAAACATTTTTTTCGACAGAAAGGATTTAATCCAAATACTCCTAAAAATTAAAGCCAATTTTCAATAAACAAAAAACAAAACAAACATAAACTTGAACATTTAAAAGGAAAAACAAAAATTTTTGAAAATACAACACTAAGTATGGATGTTTAATTAGAAAATCGTACGACACTCATTAATGACCAATAGAAAAATTAGTTCACGAGCCGTAACCAAGACAATAACAAAATTTCTTGGAAATTTTTTGTAGGTAGATCAGCCTAACTGTGAGGGCTTGTATCGTTACGATTTTCTTACCGAATCTGCATTCGAGCATTAATTCATATCCAGAAATTATTTTTCGTGCATTCCAACAACGTCCTAATTTGCCCTCGCGTCCCGCTCGGGCAAATTAATACGACGTTGTTGGAATGCACTCAAAAAATTTCCGGAAAGAATTAATGCTCTTATGAGATTATATGTGAAAATTTTTACTCTAAAAAAATGGTTACTACCAATCAACAAATATAAAGAACAATAATAAAAAAATAACATTTTAAAAAATAAAAAATAAAACGACAAAAACTACAAAGGCAAAATATTATGTAAGAAAACCTATGAGAGGAGGAAAAAAACAGAAAATAACCACAACCTCATTTCTGTTTTACAATACTGATTCGCGATGTTGAGTTTTGAAAGGCAAATGGAAAAATATATCTCAAATTTAAACAAGAAAATATAAGGAAACTTATTCAATAAGATACAATATATTTTTTCTGACGATTTACTGCAAAAGGCTTGTATTTTATATTTTAAATTTTATTTTATCTGATGAAGCTGGTATAACCAGCGAAATTTTAATGTGTTTTTGACAGTACAGAGTTCTGATTGAAACTTATTTTTCATGTAGAATTTTCAAGTAGCTAAGCTAATACAATAACAAATAGCTGATTTCATCTCCAAATTACGAATTCATATACCAAAACAGCTGTAACCCCAAAATTTAAATATTAACTCATATGGCTGATAGCTGACACTGGTGACACTGTCAGTTAATGTCAAATTAGAAGTCAGCAGATTAGGATTTGCGTCAGTTTGTGTCAAAACTGACGCAAAACCTAACCTGCTAACATATAATTTGACATAGACTTACAGTGTCACCAGTGTCAGTTATCAGCTATATGATTTAATGCACGACATGACATGACCAAAGCCGACTAGACCACAAATTCTAATGAACACCCGTTATTTAGAACTACTAGTTAATGTATTGGAATATTTATTTCCATCTCTCTAAAATATTACCCTGTACAGCTTTTAAAATGAGATACAATTTGCAAACGTTTCCGTGGTAGAAACTTCATTTGCAGAGTCAAAGATTATCTGTAGAATAAAACTTAGGACTTTGAAATTATTTATGAGTCTTCTTCTTCGTCTTGCTTTTGTAAGCTATGCGCTTGTTAATTACTGAATTCAACGCTAGTTAGTTTTGCTCTTGCGAAGTAGATAGTCAAATATCCCACCATAAGATCTTCCAGGAGGCCTTTTGCTTTGGGGTTTGTCGATTCTTCAAATTTTACCATTTTTAAAACGTGTAACAGCCGCTGAGGCATTATGTTCTAATATATTTATAATTTCTGATTGGCGTAGACAGCCAAATTCTTTCATTAGATCTTAAAGAAGATATACTCTAGAGTGTGACTGCTCTCGTAACATTTCCGTTATTTAACGGAGTGTAAAAATAGCGTCTATGATGGCATGTCCTTTCAAAAATTATGTAGTTCGTTTATTAGTACGTTGTCTCTACCGATATACCGGTAAAGCGTTTCATTGTAGAGCTTAATAATGTTATTCCTCTGTAACTTCAAGGTTACTTTTATGCAAACTTTCTTGAATGCAAGGGTAGTAATGATTTTTCGCCATTCTGGTGGTACGTCATTTTATGTCTCCTCCGTGTTTTATATCAGTTCACTGACTGTATCGTCTATGCCTGATAATTTCCTATTCTTTGGCTATTGTACGGATGTTTTCATTTAATTTTCTTTTATTATTCATATTGGCTACATTTTCCTACCTTTGTTTGTTTTTCCCCAAAGTTCTTGTTCTTCAGTCCTTTTACGACTGTGCCTAGAGGTGTTCAAATTTATAAACATATCTTCAAAAGTAGTTCGAACTAGTAGTAGCTGTAATATGGGTGGGTAACATGCCACTGCTAAAACTCATAACGCCCGTTTTAACAAATCTCTAACGGGAGAAGATAGATTGGAAAAATCTTATATAACAACAGTATTTAATGAAAGTCATAAACAGTAAAGTAAAACCTACCGCGGTATTAATGTTATTAGCTCATTGTCGAAATGTTATGAACAAGTTATAAAGCAGACTTGAGGAATTACGAGAGTTAGAAAAACAAACGGAATCATGGCGGGAAGATCATTCGTAGATAGCATGTTTGCGTGAATAGAAGACAGAATGGGATGAGAAAAAGCAACGCAGCTAACATTTATAGATTTCCAAAAGGCGTATCATACCATTCCACTGGGCAAGTGTCAACAATGTGTATATGGGCACCTTTAGAAAGGTGGATGAAGAATATGCTAGAGCAGTAAAAATATCTGTGCACTGTAGAAGAAAGATCTACGTCAGGATTACCCTTTTGCTCCTGCCCTCTTTAGATATATCGAGGTAGCCTTTAATTATTAGATACGAACAGTATGGGAGAATGGGCATACAAATAGGAAATAATCCGGTATATATCATACTATTTGTGGATGACCACTAAAACTTCTCGAAACTGCATCAAAAGACATTTACAAATAACTTGTTATAACGAACAAAAAACTACGTTGGATGATCATACAGGCGAAGACGACTTCTGATTTATGTTAAGAAAGTTTAAAAAGAAATACAGAAATGGAGCCTAGCAAAAAGCTGAGTACCTAGTCCTAGGCATCAACGGAAGAACGTAATTGCACAGAATAGTACTATTAAAAATTGTAGATGGTTCAGGTACCCAGACATTACTATTTCAGACTCCCGAAAAGTAACCTTGATATAAACAACAAAGTTAGAGAACGTAGACGAACAATACGAAAGTCCAGTGCTGTGGAGTAGGGTAAGTAATTTACAAAACAATAATTGAAAGCATTGCAACATATGGCTATGAAGCGTGGGAAATCAATATAGATCATGGCGGTGCGTCATGAAAATTTACTTCTGGAGGAGGTCTGCCGGAATATCAAGAATATAACAAGTCAATGACAGTACAAGGGACAATTGTGGACAATACGTCGAAACTAGGCACCCCATCTGAGATGGTCATTTACAATGCATGCCAGAAAGTATATGATCGAAGACTAACAACTTCCGTAAAAAAACGCAGAAGATCACCATGAACTTAACATTAGAATACGTTAGAAGCAGTGGAAGCTCGAGGCTTGAGGAATGGCGACTGGAATGGCAGACATGCTTGGCAAATGGTATCCGAAAAACGGCGCCACCCTCTAAGTTTTCAATGAGTGAATTTTTTTTGTTACGGCTTCCTTTTAGTTGGAAAAAATATCTGCTTGAAATTTGTAGTAACGCCTTATTAGTATACATCCAACTAAACGTTGTTCTTACCTGTCTGAAAGGGTTCACTTAATCCTTAGATAACAACCAGCAGACGTTATTATCTTGCATTTTACAACTTATGTTTCTTGCAGAAATCGTTTAGTGTATTGAAATCGTTTAGTTCTCGTTAATATTGATGCAGTTTTATCATCATCATCGTTGGCACACTACAACCCTGGGTGGGTCTTGCAGTTTTATACAAACATTTATTTTTCTAGAAGTGTCTCCAAACAAATAAGTTACTAATTCTTATGCTATTAACATTTTTGTATGACTAGGTATTTTTATAATCAATTACTTAATTGAAAAAAACTTCACTAAAATAAGATTCAGTAATAAATATGTTATATAATTACGTCAAATAAAAATTTACTGAACTAAAACGTATAGCTTATATTTTCTATGACCTACTCATATGAAATTATACATTACTACTACCTACTTTTTACTTTCCCATACCAATTATGCCGCTACGATTTTTTGAAAAGTCCGAATTTAACGTTCGTTTATTCAAAAACCGTTAATCCGATTGACATAAACTTTAAGTCATTTAAAAGCCCTTATGCGTTAGAACCATATTGTGCAAAAAAATTTTGAGAACGAACAAATTCTAAAAATGGGGGCTTCCAAAAATTTTGAATTTTTCAGAAAAATATTTCTCGAAAACGGCCCGCACCATTTTGATTAATTTTTTTGTGATGGAGGGCGAAATGCTCTACATTTTCTTTTTTTTATTTATTAACTAAATTTTCCTCTAGAATTTTTTAAAGATTTTTGAAGATTTCGACTTTGGTGACCTATAACATACATATTTTTGTAGTAAATATATGCAAGTTATACATGGTTGTAAAGCTAATTTTACGGACATTTAAAATATAGAATAAAATTTATAGGTTGTTATTTGAAAACCAAAAGTTGGTGTCACTTCCGGTATAACCGGAAATGATATAAAACCCGCTTTCTACAGATTAATATCCAGCGTTAGTTTGTACATAATATTACTTCAATACTCTACTAGCGTAAACTCAAAAATAAAGAAGATATCTGCTTGTTTTTTAAAATATTGACTATTGCGAACGTACCCGCCACGACGACCGAAAAATTTGCAAAGTTAGGCGTGTGTTACCCGTACCGTGTCTTGCCTGTTTGATTGCTATTCGCCAGTTTCGGTTGCTTATTCTCTGTTTAATGTATGGGAAAGTCCAGGCGCCTTCTTGGCGGTCTTTTTTTATATTGTTACTCCTAAGTTCTTTGCTGACAAGTCCAAATTTTCTTTTTACTTGTGTTTCTCACATTCTGTTTATATATTTATTATCATTGAAATGATTATAGTCGAAGGCACTTTAACTTGACAGGTACAAAGTTCGCTTTGTATTAGTATGTTAGTATAGTAATACAATACAAAGCGAACTTTATACCTGCCAAGTTAAAGTGCCTTCGACTATACTGTTGGAATGCACTATTACGGTGAAACATTAGAAAGCAATTAGTTAGGCTATTAGTCATTATACCATAAAACCTACAAAGTACAAATTTGTAGAATTTGCTAAATGTTATATAATTGACCCCCAGAAGGACGTTCTAATATTACAATAATATTTTTAATTGGCTATTCGAACGACCAGTTACAGGGTATTTCAGTTTTAGACCACCCCTGACAGTGCCCTTATATAAATCAGTATGCACATGTTATCAAATTCAGTGAATTGTTTATGCAGTTGACAGTTTATTATCAAACATGGGTCGTAAATCGTATTCAGTTTCTAAATGTTCTCGTCTGTTTCAAAAAAGACGAAGCGTGAAAGAAAAAATGAAGAAAATGCGGGCGGCAAAGTTTGTAGCGGATAGTGCAGCTACTTCTTCATCAAACTTGGATACAAAGTGTCTGTAGATGTAGCGGATGTGTTTTTCGATGCACCATCTATGTCCGATACTGATACCAAAATGTCTATGGATGGGTCTGATGTGTTGGTGAAAGAAGAACTTTTTTTTAACGGTGATATATCTGAAAAATACGATTCTGTTGAATCAAGTGAATTCAGTGATTTCAACGAAGAAAACTGTTCTTTATCAGATTCGTTACTCGAACTAGAAGTGAAAATTGAACAAAAACAAGAAAGTGAAACTAGTGCTATTAGTGGTCGCCGTTTTGTAGACATCCCCCATTTTTTAAAATCGTTAAAATCCCTTCAACACGAGGGTTTTGGTTGTTCTGTCTTTAATATGGATATTATTAGTGAAAAACGCTTAGGATTTGCATCTGTGTATACTGTGAAGTGTTCGGTGTGTAACAAAGTAGATACTGTGTCGACTGAGAAGCTGGACAATGAAAGCAAAATGAGTGTAAACCTAGCTGCAGTTTCTGCTACTGTTTCAATAGGTGCAGGATATACGCAATTGTCAGAATTTTCTTCAGCTATAGATATACCGACAATTTCATCCACAACTTATCATGACCAGATATGTAACATTTATTATCGTGCCGCCATGGAATCAATGGCAAGAGCAGCTGAAGAAGAAGCAATATTAGCAAGAGAAAATGGAGAAGTTGATTCTTAAGGTTATCCTACAATTGCTGTAGTCGCAGATTGGGCTTGGTGTAAACGTTCTTATCGAACTAATTATAATGCACTTTCTGGAGTTGCTTGTATAGTAGGACTGCTGTATCTGGCAGTAAAAAACAAATATTGTCTGATATGCGCCAGGAAAAATTAACATTATTGTTGAAGGATTCAAAAAATCTGTTGCGATGTATGGCATAAAATACGTTAAACTTGTAGGTGACGGTGACAGCAGTGTTTACAGAAAACTTGTAGAGTGAATGCCCTACGGATCCATGGTTATAGAAAAAATTCAATGTAAAAATCATATTCTACGCAATTACATTAATAAATTGAAAGATTGTGCAAAAAGAAAATTATATGTATCAAATTCAGGGACAATAAAATATAACTAAAAGAGAAGAGTGTTACTTTTTAGTTTGGACTCCTCGTGGAATTTCAGTGGAAATTATTAAAATTGATGCTTCTTTTTGGAATGAAGAAATGCTACCAAAACTGAAAACCTTTTATTTGCCGTCATCGCTTCCCGAGATTATAGATCCGAGATATCCTAGACAGTTGCCAATTAGAGAGGTATAATAAGAACTTATAGTATATAGTAATTACACAACATAATTATTTTTAATTTAATTTTAATTAATTGTTATTATTATTATAATTATTATTATTATTTATTATTTTTTCTCGTTGTTGTTGCAAAATTGTAAACATGGAGTGTCAAAATCTCAAAACTATTGATAATGGAGTGTATTTTTCTGTTTTATTATTATTATTATTTATTATTTTTTTGTATAATTATTTTAAAACTTGGATAATTTACAATTATGTTTCGTCAAACTTTGTAAATAATTTATCATGATTCATCTGAAGAGGACGTAAAAACTTAATTCTAATTAATGACTCCAACCTCAAAAGAAACGTATATAATATTGTTGAAATATAAAACAGTACCTGAACACCCAGTTTCCCTTTGTAATTCAGAACTCAAGTAAAATACCATTTCAATTGTAAATATACATTTTGACCTGCACTGTATGAACTGCTGCACTTTGGTAAATGGAAACTCAGGATTGACTCTGGCGTCGCAATGTTTTGGATGCGTCAGTGTATAACGGGATATAGTTAGGATTATTGACCATAATTTCGTAAAAGTGATTAACTATTAGCTCAGGGTTCGTGTCTGTTTTCTTGAAGCGTGTAAGATTTAAGTTACATTCGGGAATGTTTACTATTTAATAAGGAGGAGAGGACATGGGCGCCGTTACTTAGGGGCAAGGAGGGGCGCTTGCCCCTCCCTGGATTTTTTCCAAAAATAATCCAACATTATATTAACCTTGATTGCCCAGTACGCGCACCACGCGCCTTGATTGCTCGGTAGCAATCAGAACTCACCGCACAGAAATTATTTTCATAGGGTCTAATAATATTAGATAGTGTGCGTATTAACAGCAACGATTTATTTATTCTTTTGTCCGCCCTAAGGGCCCGGTCACTTTACAGAAGCGATTCTTTGAATAAGCCGATGACAGAAATATCGAGATGAGATGCGTCTATGAATTTTTCACTCAGGGCGTTACAAAATAATATTTAGATTTCCGTTTCTTGACGCCTTTAAGGGCCGACCGATGTTGAGTTTTCTTGTGTCTAGGCGCGTTCAAGTAATATGTATATTTTTTGCATCCATTATTTTATTTGTTAATCAATTTTGTCAGCATTATTGTGTATTGCTATTACTAACGCTTCACTATTTTGTGCGCTTAGTTGCCCAAACCATAAGGTAAAGATGTAGTAAAAAAGTAATGATTTTACTATTTCTGATATCTGAATGTACCCTGCACGTGCAATTTTTTCAAATAAAATGTCCACTGTTTTTGATTTAGATATACAAATCCTTGTAGCACCTTTGTTTTTATATTTTCTAAAATCTAATAGCATTTTTTAGGTGCGCATTAACTGTTTCTTTTTTAGACCCTCTGTAAAATTAATGTCTTATCTCAACATCGAAAAAATATTTCCCCTTCCTGGGAAGTTTTCTAACGGCGCCCATAGGAGAGGATATGGTTATTGGAAGAGTGGCGTGAAAAGAATCTTGCAGGTCTGAAAAGTATCTCTTTATTCTTTCATGCAATAGGGGTGTTCCTGCTCTTCTTCCATATAGGTTTCTATATCGGGTCGAGAATACGTTTTTGTATGTTGGGGTGTCTGTATTGGAAGATATGGCTGAGGCATATGAAAGACTTTGTCTTCGATAACTTAGAGGCGGTTCGCCCGATTCGCAACATAAGCTATGGATAGGGCTAGCAAAACGCTCCCAGTATTATACGTAATGCTGTGTTGTGGAGAGAGTCTAGCGATTTGAATGCTGGTTTCTTCGCTGATGAGTAGGTTAAGGATCCATAATCAATCTTGAATCGTATCAGGGAGCGATATAAACTTAAAAGCGTTACTGAATCTGCTCCCCATCTTTTGTTTGATAAGATTCTTAGTAAATTTAGACTCCTTTGGCAAAATATTTTCAGGTTCTTAATATGAGGTTCTCAAGTTAGTCGACGGTCAAATATCATTCCCAGAAATTTGATGTCCACAAATTCTAAGTTTTCTCCGAATAAAGGCAAAATTGGAGGAAATTCTTCAGTGTTTCTTGAAAAAAGCATGCATTTAGTTTTTTGCGTTGAAAATTGATAACCGGTAATATTTGCCCAATTTTCCAAGCTGCTTAAATGATCTTGTAAAAGTAACGTCATGGTCTGTATGTTTTTACCTTTTACTTGTAAGATCATATCATCGGCATATAATTGACTTTTGACAGGTAATTTGATATTCTCTAGGATCTCATTAATTGCCGCAAAAAATAATGTTACACTGAGTACAGACCTTTGTGGCGTTCCATTTTGTTGAACTGCCATCCGAGAATAACAGCCGTTTATTCCTACTAGAAAGTGTATAGTGCTTAAAAAATTGTTAATGAATGCGAGCATGTTTTCTTGAATTTGCCAAGACTGGAGCTTCTTTAGTATTTTATGGCATCATACGGTGTCATATGCCTTTTTTATATCAAAAAATATAGCAATACAGTTTTGCTTATTCACAAAAGCTTCCTGTACATCCGTTCTAGGTTCATGATGTTATCATTCGTGGACCTATGTTTCCTGAAGCCATTTTGTTCTTGAGCTAGAAGTTTGTAGGTTTCTAAGAACCTGACTAGTCTATGGTTGATAATTTTCTCCAGGAGTTTACACATGGTGCAGGTTAAAGAGATTGGCCTATATGATTCTGGGTCAGTATTAGATTTATTGGGCTCTAGAATCGGAATAACTGTTGCTTCGGTCCAACGTTGGGAACATTTTCTTGTAACCAGATGACATAGATATCAAGAAGGTATTCTTTTGCAGTTTCTGGTAACTTCTTAAGAAATATTGTTGGGATATCATCCGGGCCTGCACTGGAATTTTTCAGGTCTGCAAGTGCTTCGCTGAGCTCTGCATTGGTTATTGGTAGATTTATAGAAGAATATTCTTCTCCTATGATAAGTGGATTATCAGATTTCTCCTTAATTTTATGTTCCATGAAAGTAATGTTGTAGTTGGTATTGTTGGAATATTTTTCATAGGTTTTAGCAAAGGTTTGCGCTATCTCTGTATTGGATGATATAACATTATTTTCATGTATCAATGAATTTAGATAAGAAACAAGTGCGAAATTCAGGACGTTGTTAGGTGGGTGCGAAATAGGAGAAGGGGACCACGTACAGAGAATGGAAGACAGCCGAGTTACCAAAGTAGCGATGGTGGAAAGACCGCAAACAACGACACTGCGTGACAGACCACCAAAAAGATGGTAGGACTGCTGGACATCCGCATCGCAAGATAATTGATGAGGAGAGGCTAAATTAGGAAACGACAGGGCGAGTCCTATAACAAGAAGAAGAAGAAGAAGAAGAAGAATGAATTTACGCCATTGTAATTGTTAACTCTTGCTATTTTTCTTACTTTATTCCATACTTCGGTCACTGATGTGGATGAATTGATGTTGCTAACATAATTTAGCCAAGAGTCTCTTTTGCTTGTTCTGATCGAGTATCTTGCTTTGGCTCTTAGTTTTTTAAAAATTTGTAGATTTTCAACTGTTTTGTGTTTTTGAAATTTGTTGAATGATTGTTTACTTAGTTTTACAGCTTCTTTGCAGTCCTTGTTCCACCACAGTACTGCTGTATTGTTTGGAGATATGAGATGTTTTTCCAATGGCATGTTCAGCAGCGTAGTTTATTGTGTGAATAAAATTATTTAAATTTCTGTCGATATCTTAGTTGTTGTCGAATCTTTGCAGGTTGTCCTCTATTATGTTAGCAGACATAATCCAGTTAGCGTTAGCTATTCGCCATTTAGTGAGTGGTATGGAGCTGTCCGGTTTGTCTCGAATGGTCGTGATTTTTATTGGGAAGTGGTCACTACCATATAAGTCAGAGAGAACTTCCCAATCCCAATTCACTGATAATGCGGGGTCACATAAGCACATAAGTCTAGGGCTGAAAATTCGCCGGTGAAAGAATTGAATCGCGTTTTCCCGCTGTTATTTAGTAAAAGTAAGTTAGTCTGTTGAATATCGTCGGCGATTATTTTGCCTCGAGGGTTAGTGTGACTGCTTCCCCATATTATATTGTGTCCGTTAAAGTCTCCAATAATAATGTGTGGTATGAGAATTTGATTAATAAGTGCTGCTAAGCCTTGACTACTAACCTATTGCCATATATAAATGTTATTAGGTAGATGAACTGCCACTGTAATCGCTTCAAGATCAGTATTAATTTGGAGTTCCTTTGCTTCGATGTTGTTTTTGACATAAATAGCTACTCCGCCACTTGCTCTTTCTTGATTAGTTATATTACGGGAGAAACATTTGTAGTGCTTAAGACCGTGTGTTTTATTATTGCGGAAGTGAGTTTCCTGAAGACAGATAACGCTAGGTGTTTCATCGTATATGAGTAGCATCAATAAAGCGCTAATAAAAAGGCAGTGCCAGTTGAGTATCGACGATTAACACCCAACTACATATTGAAACAGATACTAAAACAGATAAGTAGATACAGATTATAAGATAAAAGAACCTGAACCTAAATGTTATAAAGCAATTGAAAATGCTTACATATGTTAAACTGTGTCGCTAAATGCAACACGACCCAAGAAGTTGTATATTGAAAATTATGCAAGAGCTACTACAAGAGTTGCTAGAACTGTACAGATATCAATCAGCGAAAAGCTCATCCTATCTGACATGCAGCCTTTCGGGAGCTGGAAAAATCTAATCTCTAACCTGAGAAATAAGACGCAAGTCTATCTATAAGCCTTCAAAAAATTAGAAGTATAAAACATAGCATGCCTTATCAAAATAATACTAAACTACCTTTCGCTGGCTGCGTTGAGCCCTTAAAAAAAATGTTCCTTGGGACTATCTTACCCACAAAAAAATACGACTCAGCTTGCCAAACAATTGAGCGAAAGTGCCGATCCATTCAAAACTACAAAATAAAGTTACTGCCACACTCAAAACCAGCAATAAAAAAACAGGCATAAATTCAATAGGAGGTTTAAAGCCGTAAACGAAAAAATCAAAAGAGCCGTTACATTTATTGAACTTTGTTTTCCACCTTTTTGTTTTGCCATGTTCCATTCTAATACATGTATATTATTCTTCTTCTATGGGCGGAAGATATCTTTAAAAAGTCTGTAGAAAAAGTAACAAAACGTAGTTGTAGTCAATGATAAACAGCATAAAAGTTAAATATGTTAAAATGAGGCAATAAGTTAACAGGTAAAATAAATCATGTATGAAATATGAAACAAATTGCTGACTGCGTTTTGTTATTATTGATAAAATTATCATACTTTTTTTTAAGAACTACGAAGCTCTATACTGTTGACACAAAAAAACTTTTGCAGGTAATTAAGTGTGGTAAAAATTGGTTTGTTTAATCCCAAAAATCTGTGGTAACTTTGTGTACAGATCTTTTAAAGACACCCTGTGTATTGTAATAACAAAATGACTGTAGTTTCAAATTTCATCCCTAGATATGATTATAATCGACTTTGATTATGATGCTCCTAAACGTGTAACTAACCCTTTTATTACAAAATGACCACAATTAGACTTTCATTTAAAAAACAATTAGAAGGGGAGTGTTTCCCTTCCCAATAATTAAACAGAAAAAGTCGAACAAAAACCTCAGGATATCTTGCGCTTGCAAGATACTATTCCGTTACGGAAGCCAAATGCCGCTTAAAAACACATTAATCAGCAGCAGAAACAACAGAATTAAAGTTTCAGAATCTAATTAATTACAAAAATCAATCAGTCGTTAGAGGGAAAAACAAAAACAAGGGTAGAACCAATATCCTGAGCGATTTTTACTAATCAGTTGTTAATTAACCCCAACAACCCCAGAGACCTCCATAAGAAACTAAATTAAGTTTGTTAAGGCGTCTCTATCGGCTACAAAATGTTCACCGGCCCAAAAAAACTCTCAGGGCAGATTAGATTGTTCGCTCACAAGCGTAACAGTTGGAAACTACAAGATCGCTTGGAGATAGCTCCGGGCAGCTCGATTACGATAAAAACACCAGCCAAACTTTAGTTTCAACATAACATGGCTATTTCACGTTACTCTAGGCTACTAGGGGCAAATAAAACAGCATTTGTCAAACTAATTACTTTAATAAGATCGTCAACTCTGACCAATCTATTTATCAGCGGTTTAGCATTGTTAAACGGTTAAACTTAATTTTAGTTTAGCTGGAATATTTATGTAAGTTTTAGTTTAACAATAATATTTGTATAAAGTACAATAGTTTTTCAAATTATTTTATATTCTATGAATATATATTTGATTTTTGTTGCTGCTAAATATGTCATTATCTCTATGCTTCTATGTCGTATATCTTTAATTTAGTTAACTGCCAATACGAGACATATTTTTTACTCCAGTCAGTGAAGCATATTTTGCTTGCACTATATTAATATAAAAAAAGTCTTCCAAATAAATACGTAAAGTCATTTAAGTTACATTGGTATTTAATTAATTTTTCATTTAACATGGAAATTTCATACTAACACTTTTAATAATAACATTGTAAATTCTTAATATAAAATTAGAGAATTTCCCATCATTACTTTACTACTACAATTTATAGTTTTGTATGTAAATTTTTTATGCGTATTGTTTATATCCTAACATAAAAATTAGTATGTCGAAATATCTAAAAATAGTATCTTATACGATTAAATACTACGTTCTTATTACAAACTTACGACTTTTACTAAATAAAAACCTGGAGCAGTTCGTAATACTGCTTTACATTGGATCGTGTACATGAGAGTCTGATCTTCAGCCAGCTCAAGATTAAATACATCCAATCAATCAGAAGCAAACTTCTCTATCCAATCAAATCAATTACTAAAGATTGATTTAAACCTTTGAAGACTGTAAGATGACTAGCAGACTTTAGGAAATTCAAATAAAATCCGTACTTCCGTCTAGCTAATTAGATTTAAATCTAGAGTTATTTCTTTAGAAGAGAATTTCTAAATTAATTATCAAAAAAGGAAACAGATGTAGCGCATTGATAAGTGGTTCACACGTAGATTAAGAGAATAAAATATCTGTCATTAGGCATTGCTTCCAGTTCGTTTACATATTATTGCTTTAAATGGGAATTAGATTCCTAAAGCTTTAATATAAAAATTATAAAACCTATTTTACTTGAGAAACCAATTTTTAAAATACCAAAAATTACTAACATTATACAATCAAAAATCTGTTTCTACAATTAAATTGAATTTCTTATAAAAATGAGTAGAACAAATCAAAGATATAAATTGCTCACATGCCGTATATACACTATACAGTGTGAATCCAGAATAATTAAACTAGTTCAGTTATCGACATTCACATATTATTACATGGCATGTTATTTCTTATTTTAATTTTCAACCGGATCTGCTGAAATTGCGGTTACGATTTGTTGTTAGCCTAACGTAAGTTACTGTAAATGGAGTAAAAATAACTTGCATATAAAATAATTGCGCTGTATAAATTCTAAAATAACTGCGTTAGTAACAATGTTGCTGCTGTTGATATTAAAAATATACTATAAATAGTTGCCATAACTACTGCAATGTTCATTGTAAATTTTGCAAATCAATATCCAGAGAATATTAGCAAGTTTCTGTATGTTTTACATTGCAGATTTTTATTAGGGTCATCCAAAAGACGCAACATGCAAAACAGATAGTGAATAAATTACAATGATAATTTTATTACTCAGTTTAATCACACAGAGATGCATTAGTGTTTTAGTTTTTTTATATTCTATTTTCGAATAGCGTCGAAGTCGAATATAAGAGTAGGACAAATAATGTTAAACACAAGGTAAGTAAGTTACAGCTCCACCAATCCAAGAACATATATATATATAATTTGTTTCTAAAATGCATTAAATATAGTACTGCAATAATTCAATCATTAAAAGTTTCCCGCTTTAATAGTAATTTACGATACATGAGCGTAAAGCTACTCGTTAGGCACGAGTGGGGTAGAGTTAAAACGCGAGTGAGCGAGCTTTTTAAGCCCCGCGAGTGACTAAACATGCTTTACGCATGTGTATCGTACAATATTTTATCTACGATATAATCTAGAAAACACGGTAAATACAAAAAATTTTAAATGTAAATTAGGATTACCAGCAACCGGTCGTAATTTTGCCTGTTTTAAAAATTTTTAAACACGTTGCTACTGACAACGTGCCTAATGAAATCTTTTAAACACGTTACTACTAACTACGTAAACTAATGAAAACATGTTATTAAACAGTTGTTTTACAAACTTAAAACTGCCAACTAAAAGGCAATTTTACACACTGTCGTAGATAAAATTAATTTAATCACATTTCCCCCAAAGACTTTTTAATGAAACTCAAATAATTGCCAAT